>CAKNYM010031145.1:0-59215 GCA_932195095.1 Andricus curvator
GGGGGGGGGGGGTGCTGGTGCAACTGACCTAAAAAATGTAATGGTTAATACTTCTACCAAAAAAAGATTGTTATTTGAAATAAAGAACGGTTGAATTCAACCAAAAAAGTAGAATTTGCAAAAAAAATATGAATCCTTCGAAAGATATTAATTTGTAACTAAACATTTGTGATTTTTATCCAACAAAAAAATGCAATTCCTACCAAAATAGATGAATTTTCAACACCAAAAGATAAATTTTTAACGAAAAAAAATGACTCTTTAACAAAATTTTCAAATTTTCAAATAGAAAAGATCAATTTTCAAGAAAAAAATGTATTAGTTATATTCTTAATTCCAAAAATTAAGTAACTAAAGAGATGCATTTTCAAATACAATGATGAACCCTAGAACAATGAATTTTCGACAAAAATGTTCAATATTCAATCCCAAAGATGATTTTTTAACGAAGAAGATTAATTTCCTAAAAATGGAATAGTTAAATTTGCAACCAAAGAGATGAATCTTCCACCAAAAATTTTATTTCTAACAAAGTAGTTCAATGTTCAACCAAGTAGGTGGATGTTTGGCACACAAAAAGGAATTTTTAACAAACTTTTCTATACAATTTCAGTTTTCTATGAAAAACTAGAAAAACGTACAACTGAAACAAATTTGGTAAATCGAAAACAAAACTTGCGTGAAAAGTAGCGCTTGAAGAATCTGAATGTGCATAATTAATTTGAAGCTCATTGATTTCTTGTCATTTTAACATTATAAAAAATGCTTAATTTTTCTTAACTTTGTTCAAACAATCAGCGGGAAATGTTTTTATATTGGAGACAGGCTACGTCACGTTTACAATTTCACAATCTAACCTTCTTATTGTTTGAATATAGTTAACAATGTCACACCATCGCGCCGTTTTATTACTTTTCTATCTTTCACGTTTTCCATTTTTATAATCGTTTTTTAGTTATTATACACAGTCCTGAGTAATTATTTGTTAAAAAGAAATTAGTTTTCTACTACTGAATTACGAAATGTCTCGACTACTGGAATTAGTAATTTCCTACTAATTTTTTGTGGCTCACTTTTCGCTAATTGGATCTGTAAAATTCGACTAGCAATTCTTTGAACTTTACCCATTTCCATTCAAAAAGCAAAAAAAGCATAAACATTAAATTTTTTTAAATTTCTGACAAAATATCAAACTTTTTACTTTCGTGGAATTCGTTCGTACGGCGAATCATAATGAATTAAAGTTTCAACGAAATAGTAGAATAGAATCAAGAATAGAAATTATTAAAAATGTAAGCAGTTAAGAAACTTTTGAAGGGAAATATTGCTCATATAGACACAAATTCTAGCTAATCGATCAGTCAATTTTTTTAAATTTATTTGAGAGAGTTTAAGCTGAATGGTATGATTACCAAGTGTGCACAATTTAAATTCAACTCAACGGCGTTTCTTGACTCCAGCGTTGAAAAGAACGATAGCGAGCAATATTTTGGACTTTGAATTCAACCCAACGCTGTTTCAAAATATCCAATGCTGGAAGGAATGAAATTCTCTTGCAGATAGCAAGCAATATTTTAGATTTTGAATTCAATCCAACAAATTTTGTAAAGTTCATCGCTGGAAGAGGCAACAGCCTGAAATACATTGGATTTTGAAAGCAATCCAACGTGGTCTGTGAATATCCAACGCTATAAGGAACGATACTTAACAGACTTACTAAATGTATAGCAGCGACATCTATCAATAATTGAAGTAGCTGATGATTCCAACTTTACAACTATATAAAGAAACTAGAGTGCTACCGAATCTTACTAACTAATACTTAACTAAGAGAACAGGATTAAAGAAATTTTGACCTTTAATAATCTTAAATGTTTGTTTATTCAAGAAAATACACTTAACTTAAGTTCACAATGTAGATTCGTAACTTAGTTTAACAAAATAATCTCTTAACGTAATTATACAAATGAAGCACAGTGAAAAGAAAAATTCATAATGGTCATGCTCGCTAAAATATTATGTTTCTTTGACACAATATGTGGACAATTGCTTAACATTCGGGACTTTGTGATGAATGATGAGAGTTAATGTAAAATCGCAAAGCATCTACAAGTTCATTAGGGTCTATATGAAGCATCATACAGCAGCATTCTCGACTCGGTTGAGAGTACGCCTTGTACATCAGTTCACTAAATCTATCTGAAGGTCGAGGTGGTGGCAGCGGTGATGGTGACGGTGGTGGTTGTGTTGGTGGTGAATGTACAGTTACGTAATGTATGTATATAAAACCTGCCTTAGGTAGTTCCTCCTTAATAAAGAGGATCTCATTGGTATGATGCTCGTTTCCTGCATCCTGTAAGGTTAGGAGCAAACGCAGACGACCAACCAGATCGATAGGATCATCATAGTAGGGATAGTTTGTTTTTAGGCTTTTTTTCATTTCCTGACATTGGGATAGAGAACCACCGCATTTAGAGTATGGTTTGCGTGGAAACAATTTTATAATAATGTTGCTGTACTTGGTAATATTGCTAATACGAATAGCTTCAGAGGGACTGTAAGGCTTCTTGTGAGCCTTTGTGTTGATGAGGATTTCTTTATAGTTATTTGGGTCGCTCGAGCTTATGTAACACTCCTCAGGTGCCTGCCTAAATAATAATTCGAGAAGAACAACAGTTTTCAAGTACTGTTTATCTCCCACGTAGATGATGTGATCATCAAAATGGACAGGTGTATCACCTAACATGAGAGTACCACTTAATTTAATGCACTTCAATTTTTGTTGAGACGACTTCAAAGTGGTATGTTCTGAAGTGAAGAAATGTTCGAAAAACTAATAAAAACTGATAAGCTAGTAAAAATTAAAAAAAAATTTTTTCCAAATGTATCGAAACCAATTAACGGAATTCTTTTGTGGGGATAAGAAGGCGGAAGATCAACAGCGCAGACACATGGAATACGAGCTCATTCATGAAGAAAATGAAACTGAAGACGAATTTCTAGAATGGGATGATGAAGAAGGCGATTTTTAGGAAGATTAATTGAAATTATGAAATTAATAAATGAAATTATATTACTATATTTCCGTTCACATTTGTATTGATGACCACATTTTTTAATATTTAACCAGTTTCAGAAATGTTTGCCTAGTCTAATATGATGTATTTTATTATAAACGTAATAAATGCCATTCACTCAAAAGTCAATTCTATGACGAGTACTCGATTTTTTAACAATGTATCCTGCTTTTTTTGTTATTCGTTATAAAAATGTTAATAAAGTTCGATAGAAACTTTTAAAGATGACGAAGGCAATATTTTCCTGAAATTCCGAAATTTTCGAAACAATGTTTGAGCAACGTTGCACAGAGATATTACTCAAAATTAAGAGACAATATTTTGACAATATTTCCCGGACACTTTGCAGACAAATACGGCAAGCTCAATTCAATATTATTTTGGAATATTGCTGACATACTGCAGACAAATATTGCCCAGGTGGGACATTTTCGTGTTGCTTGAACGCTGCTGCAAAATTCATTTGGAATGTTGCCAACGTTTCAATTAAATATTCCAGCAATATTTCTGCAACATTGCATGTTATGTGGGTAACTATTTATCGATGACAGTCAATTCTTTTTAATTGAAAAGTCTAATAAAATTTCTGGTTCAGAATTCATCTCTTTTGTTTCAAAATTCTACTACTTGGTTCAAGATATAACTATAGCTATTGTGTTTTTGGTTGAAGATTGATCTTTTTCGGTTGAAAAGTCAGCCACATGGTTGAAATTTAAACTATGTTCTAAAAAATTCATTTCCTTCGTTTAAGATTTATTTATTTTTTGGAAAATTTGGTCTTTTTGGTTGAAAATTACTTTTTCTTACTGAAAATGTAACTATTCCACAATTGGTTGAAAATTTATCTACTTTAGTTGAAAATTTAACTATCTGGTTGAAAACTGGTTTCTTTTTTGGCTGATGATCAATTTTTTCATCTGAAAATACAATTACTCTATTTTTCGTTGAAAGTTGACCGAATTTATTTTAAAATTCAACAATTCTGTTGAAAATTCGTCTTTATGATTTGAAAATTCCTCGTTTTTGTCATGAATTATATATTTTTTTCTTGAAAATGCAAATGCTTTCGAAAAATATAATCTGGTTTGATTAAGAATTAAATTATTTTGTTGAAAATTCGTCTTTTTTAGTAGATTCAAGTGTTTATTATTTAAAGTTATTATAGTTTTTGATTAAAATAAGAAGTATTACAGTTTTACCTAGGAATACATCTTTTTAGTTAAATTGACCGATTTTGATTTGAAATTAAAATCTGTTCCTGCCTGAAATATCAACTATTATATTTTTCGTTCAGAGCTAATCTTCTTTGATTGAAAATTCAACTATTTATTTGAAAGTTCAACTTCTTTCTTGAAAATTCATTTTTTGTTGTTGAAGATTTATCATTTTAGTTAAAGTTTGAACAATTTCGTTGAAATTTTATTCATTTCTTGAGTCAAAATTGTTGTTTGGTTGAAAATGAAACTGTTTTTATTGATAAATCTACTTTTTCCTTGAAAAGTTAACTGTTTTATTTGAAAATTCATCCTTTTGGTTGATAATTGATTTTTTGGTTTGTTGAAAATTAATCCAAGTGGAAAAAATTAATTATTTTGTTAATACTTCAACTATTTCATTAAAAAGTCATCTGCTTTGTTGAAAAATTCAACTTTCTCGAAAATTCATCTTTTTTGGTAGACGTATTCTCGGTTGAAAATAATGAAATAATTTGAGATTATAAACACCTCATCTAATTGAAAAGTAAAATTATCAACGAAACTTGTTTCAACCTTTTATATTGGTTCAAAAGATGGATTCAAACTCGTTATTATTAACGGTTTTTATGACTTTTCAACAAAATTGTTGAATTTTCAACCAAATCGTTACATTGAAGCTTTATAAGTTAAAAAAAATCATAGAAGCATGACCTCAATTAGGCTATTTAAATTTTACAGTAAAAGCATTTAAAGTTCAGCGCATCACTATAACGCTAAGAACTTTGCTACTTTGACTGCTTATAGTGACTCGTGTTTTGGAAATAGATCAATTCTGACTTTTCCACGAGAAACAGCCGGTTAAAAATTATAAGGACACTGGAAAACTAGAAAAATTTATTTTCCTACTTAAGGACCCTTTTCTCGTGCGGGGTCACAAACATATTTCTAATGTTAATTTTAATATAACTCAACTTATATTAAATTTTATATTAATAGCAATCTTCAAGGCAGAACTGAGTCATTATCATCTACCTGGAGGTACTTAAAGAAAAATACCAGTCTAGGCTTAAAACTAAGATTTAAAACCACAAAAGAGAAGCCCTTGTCCTTATATTCTAAGACTAATTCTATGATTCGCAGGAAGACTCTTGGTTCGTATGATTTTATTTATGGTTGTTCTCGTATGGAATGAAGGAATCATCTTGGCAATGTCAAAGTTGCGGTTAGTGTCGGGAATCTTGAAGGTTGGTTGCCGAACTTGGTCTTTAGGTTTAGGTTTGAAGCTTGTCTTTAGAGCTCAAGTAGCTAGCCAGCCTTTGTACAAGTGACGTCTTTGTCTACGAAGATGATGTCGTGCTCGTCGTCTTAGCCGATTGTCTGAATGGCAAATTGATAGCCA
This sequence comes from Andricus curvator, assembly GCA_932195095.1. Classification (NCBI taxonomy): domain Eukaryota; kingdom Metazoa; phylum Arthropoda; class Insecta; order Hymenoptera; family Cynipidae; genus Andricus; species Andricus curvator. The sequence goes on from CAKNYM010031145.1 coordinate 5,673, forward strand.
GTTACGAGATACCTGAGCAGCATTCAAAAGTGACTTGCTGTCCAGGTGTCGTAGTATCAACTGACCAATTTCTAAGGGAACATCACTGATGATGTCAGTTTTGATCTGGCTGACGCCGAAGAAGCTCATAAGTTTTCTAAAGTATTCCATGTTGTCGGTAGAAGCGAACAGTTGGAAGTGAGCTGTGAGTGGGCACCCATAGAGCTTTTATACACCCTGCTCAGCGGGATGCCGTACTCTAATTGGTCAGTTTCCGGAAGTTGAAAAGCACCCCGCTGGGTAGGGTGTATAAAACCTCTCTGGGTCCACACATACTACTCACTTCCAACTGTCTGCTCCTATTGCAAATATGGAATAATGTAGGAAACTGTTGAGCTTCTTCTGCGTTAGCCAGCACAAAACTGACATCATCAGTGATCTCCCCTTAGAAATTGGTCAGTTGATACTACGACACCTGGACAGCAGGTCACTTTTGAATGCTGCTCAGGTATCTCGTAACTGGCTACCAATTTGCCAGTCAGACTGTCTAACTACTTCAGCTCTAAAGGCAAACTTCAAACCTAAACCTAAATACCAATTTCGGCAACCAACGATCATAGAAGGCTTAGAATATAAGGACACGAGCTTCTCTTTCGTAGTTTTCAAACTTAATATTAAACCTATACTGGCATTTTTTTAAGTAACTCCCGGTAGATAATAATAGCTCAGTGTTCTTTATAGTTTTTGACTGTAAAATTTTGCTAGCCTACTTGAGGTCCCTTTTCTCGTGCGGGGTCACATGTATTTTATAGTTTTTGTCTCAAGTACCCTTTGTACGATTTCTGCTTGTAAGAATTAGTGGACTGAATCGAAAGAGTACCTCGAAAGGCTCGGTAAGGGAAATTTTGTTTTACTCCTCAGAGAGAGTATAGATTCTACGGGGTACATGCTTCTATGATTTTTTAAACTTATAAAGCTTCACTGTAACTATTTGGTTGAAAATTACGTTTTTTTAAATAAAAAATTTTTTTCAATCAATTATTTATTTTAGCTAATTTTAAATTATCCGCAAATATAATATATGAAATATATATATAATATATGATCAGTAAAATTAATTTTTAGATAATTATGTTTTTCTTCAGGAATGGGTAAGAATCACAAAAGTATTAGAACATTTTTATATACTCGCATTATTTATTTGTGATTGACTTTCACATAAGTAATGGTCTCATGGAGCATTTCCAGCAAGCTCAACTCCCATAATGTGTCCGTTCTTTAATGTGTAATACGTCATATACAATCCTTCCCATGGAATCGTCATGGGTACAACATGGTGTAACAGACAATCTTCCCCTCTTGGGATTACATTTCTATCTTTGAATCTCAGTCTGGTTACCTCTCCATGTTGATTACGATAGATATGAACTATTCTGTGATCAAAGTCCACGATCTGCCTTCGTCCTCTAGAATTGTCTGGAACTTTGTAAACAAAATTGCAATTATATTAGATGTTTAATATCAATCACAAAATTAAAGACTAAACAAATTAATGTTGAAACCCTGAAAATAAGAAATGAAATTTTGTTAATTCTTCAAGAGTTTCCAATTTAGTATTACCGTAGACTGGGGCTAAGCATGTGTGTGGCAAGCGGCTTGTAACCAAAGAATGGTTTTGTTGTATACTCAACTTCACACATTTAATATTATACTAGCAATCATGAATCTAAGAGATTGCACAATAATGAATCAAGAGATTCAATAATATTTCAAAGATTTAAGAGATTAAAACAAAATTTATGAAATTTCAAGGCATTTCCTAAACTTTATAAGGATTTTAAACGATTTCTTAGTAATTAAAAGATTTTCAGAGAATGTTAAAGATTCCAAAGGATTTTTATACAATGATTTTAAGTGAATTTCAACGGATCTTAATAACTATAAAAAATTTCGAACATTTTATAGTATTTCTATAAATTGAAAAGATTTTCTTGAGAATTGAGAGAGTTCGTAGGATTTCAAAGGTTTGAAGATTATTTTAAATATTTCTGTTAATATGCGGTTTCGAAGGAATTTCGAAACATGTCAAATTATTTCATAGAATGTATAAGATTTTAGGATATTACATTACATTTTTTTCCATGATTTATCTTTTTTGGTAGGAATGTAATCTTCGTTGAAAATTTATTTTGTTTTTAAAAAAAAATTGTTTTTACTGAAAATATAAGTATTTTGGTTTATGTTGTAAATTTATTTGTTTAGGTGGGAATTTCAACTCTTTTGTTACAAATTTTTCTTCTTTTTTGGTAGAAAAGTAGTCACAATAATTGAAACCTCATACTTTTTGATAAAATGTTGTTGTTTTTGTTGTAAACTGATATTTTTTGCAATATGGCGCTAGCTGGTATTTCTTTATCCTCAATATCGATGCTGCCAGACGGCGCAGATAATAAAGCATTGGTTTGTTTACATTTATTACTTATCCATTGTGCTAGAAGATGTTTTTTTAAAATTATTTTAAATAATTTCTCACGTTTGTTTAAGTGTTTTCCAAGATTTTTTAGAGAATCTGGACAACAGATTGCGGGGTTTTCGGAAAAGATTCCAACGGATTTAAATGCTTTTATGATGTATCTTAAAAGGTTGCTCCCAAGGTTGTACAAAAATAATGATTATTGAATAAACAATAGACAGTAAATGATGAATAATACATAGTAGTGAATAAAGGTAGGAAATTCATATTGCCAAACACTTCACAAAGATTCCAAAGATTGCACAAAGGTTTCAATGATTTCCCAATGATTTTGCAAAGATTTGAAAGGTTTCACAAAGATTTCGGATGGATTTAAAAGATTTCACAAATACTTCAATTATTTCACAAATATTTCACAAAGTTTTCAAAGATTTAGCAAAGATTTCAGATAAATTAAAATATTTAAATTATATCACAAGCTTTTAAAGATTATACAAAGATTTAAAATATGTCGCAAGGTTTAGAATATTTAGCAAAGATTTCAGATAGATTCGAAAGATTTGACAAAGATTGCATTGATTTCCCAAGAATTTCACAAAGAGTCCACAAATTTCTCAAATATTACTAAATATTTTAAATATTTCCGAAAGATTTCTTAAGTTTTCAGAAAGATTTTGCAAAGATTTCACAAATATTTCAAAGGTTTTGCTAAGATTTTGGATAGATTTAAAAGATTTCACAAAGACTTCAATTATTTCATAAAGATTTCAATCATTTCAGAAATATTATCAAATACTTCAATAACATTTTTGATTTTTCGCAAATATTTCCAAATATTTCAGAAAGATTACAATGAATTTAATTATTTCATATTAGAGGGAGGAATGTCAATACTTTGCCCCTCCCTGGTCGATTTTTGGGATTTGCATTGCCGAGATTGAACCAAAATTTGCCCCTCATTTCAGTTTTAAAAACTCTTACATCCTTGATCATTATAATCCCCTGCAATTTCAATTGCTGCAATAACGTCAATATTTCCATATTTCACAGTGGTCACGTAGAAATATAAGCCTGCGTAATATTCCAAAAATTTATCAGCGCGGGTATCTGTGAACCAGGCTTGAGGTACTTCGTGATTGCCTGCAGCAAGCGCCATATGCGTCGGTCTTCCATTCTCATCATACGTCAGAACAACCGGCGTGTGTTCAAGATAGTTGAATTCGTGAGTAAATAATAATTCTGTAAAAAGAAAATGAATATTTGTGATTTCAACAATATGAAAGACCAATAATAGAGAAGTGTAAGCATCTTTCAGTATATTCTACCTAGAGATGCACGATGATATGAGATTTTCAACTCTCTCATTCGGTCTTGCTCAATTTTCAGAAATTGATTAAAATTATACTATCAAGCATTGTTTTGTTTAATATTGTCTCATCTCCTCCTAAATGTTGAACGATACCGAGTGACAATTCCGAGAAAGTAAACCGATCTGTCAATTGTCAATCACAAATGTCAGATGCTTTTTAACACTAGAGCGACCGAGATTGACCATACCACCTGAACGACCATGTGGGTCAAAATGACCCATATGGCATCGTTCTTATCATGGTTTCAGCGATGTGCGATTGATTCTTACTGATGTGGATTCGTAGTTTTATGATATGCAAAAGTGATAATGTCATATTTTCCACAAAAAAGCGATTTTCATATTTTCCAATGCAATATAATAAAACCCGTTCAAGGTACAACGGTACATGGCATCACACCGAAGCCACTATTTCATGCCATATTTGTCTGGCTTTCTGGACATAAACTGAAGAAATGGGGAACAGTTGTTTATCTGCGATCATATACTCAGAAGGCTTGAAGCATTCACCAGAGTTTTCACAAATTTATTTCAAGTCTCCGAAGCTAAACAAAATTGATCAAAAATTTAGTTTGAGCTCTTGTGGCATGATTGTTGCACGGTTCTCGATCCCAGACTATGATTAAGCAGAATTAGAAAAAAGTAGGGAGAAACTTGAGTTCCTCAAATTCAAAGTAATCACTTATTCAATGATGTTCAAGCAAAATTTGTATTTGTATTTATTTATGAAAAGTTCCTAGAGTTAGATAGCCCTATAAGGAACAGCTGATACATATTACAAATAAACTGTGAGGGCGATCAATTTGACGATCGAAATTAAATAGAGGCTTTTATAATACACATAATTACATGTGAGCTATAAACAGTAGTATACTGTGAATATACATATGCAAATATACACAATTAAAAGTTATACATTCAAGCGCATGATTTCGAGGGTAGGATTTGAAATGGTTAATAAATAACCAAAAATGAGTTGTCCAAAGTGATATTGCGAGGGTGCATTTCTAATTGTTATAGGTTCACGGAGAGACTTCTGATATCAATATTTGGTTCATTCTGTACCTATAATTAAAATAAAATGTAAGAATTTAGGGATAATCGGGGTACTGTTATAAAGAATCCTTCTATAATAATAAGAGATAATGGTATTTCTGTATGTATTATTATAAACTTGAGCGAGCAAAAATTAGTATTTACGTTTAGAAAAAGTCTTATTTACTGTTTAAAAATTGTCAGTGTGAAAAAGTGATAATGGTCAATAACAAGTTTTCTAAAAAATATCATCAATAGTAAATATTTTAAGTAACATAAGTTATAAGAAATGTACGAAATTCTAGTATTCTTGAATAAGAATTCGTATTGAAATAAGAGCCGCTAGTAATATCTGCAACCGGGATTTGCCAGAATTCTAAAAGACTATACTAAAAACGCCCGAAGGTTTCCGAGCCGTTCCGTCTATAGCCGAGTACGCGACGACCAGGCCAGCAGAACGACTGCACCCCGATCGTGAACTGCGATTTCCCGTCAAAAGTTTCAATTATACGTGTTTGTAGTACAAAAATATTTGTAACTAGTGCAGTATGCATTGAGGCTTAAACAAATTTTAATTCGGAAATTATTAATTAAAACTCTCAATAATTTACACATATAAAATAGAAGCTTTTTACACTTTTCAATTGAAAATGTTCAATTAAGTGCAATTAAACTGCAAAGCTTAATATTTTACACTTTCATAAATTGAATAGTTCAAAAATTTCTGGTTAAAAAATATAAATCCACGCCATCATTTTAAGTGCACTAAATTAAAACTAATCCTCTATTTCAATTCGCATTAATAAAAATTTAAAAAAATGAAACATGTCCCTCTTCGAACTCAATAAAAACGTTCAAAACAAAATAAGTGCTCTTCCTATTTAGAAAAACTTGAAAACGGAACTTTCCTCCCTTTCAGTTCTATAAGAATCATAAATATAACAAAATGTCCCTCTTTCAATTCAGAAAAACTTGAAAATCAAAATTTCCTACCCTCCTATTCAATAAAAATATATTTGTTAAATTATCCTCTTCCCATTCACAAACAAATAAAAAAATCTTTCCTCAGACACAATAAAAATCTAGAAAAGAAAAAAACGGCCTCTTCCAAATAAAAAAGAATTGTATCCGTTCCAACTCAATAAAAACCTTAAAAATATAAACTGTACTGCCAATTTAACAAAAATTAAAAACTAAAATTTGCTCATTTCAAGCTTGATAAAAATGTTTAAAATACAATACTTTCCATTCTTCCACTGAATAAAAATTTAAAACCAAAAAATTACTCTTGCAATTGGGAAAAAAATTAAATACCGAAATTTATTGATTTATTTTAATTTTGGACGTTTCAAATTGATAACTTTCAATTATTATTTAACGTTACAATAAAAATTGTAACGTTGAAAGTTTAAATTTTTACCATTCAAGGCTTTCTGTTTCAAACAATTCAGTTTCAAATTGTTTAGTTTTGAATATTTGATTTATAATTGCTCATTTTGAAATTTTTGTAATTAAAAAATGTCTAACTGAATGGGTTGAAAATTTATTATTTTAGACAGAAACAATAATTGAATAGGATTTTAAATTGAATAAAAGCGTGTAATTATGAATATATTAATTTTAACTTATTTTCACATTGAAAATAATTTATAAAGTTTTAATCAGACATTTCAATTTGGTTAATTGTTAATAGCGGTATAGAAAATATCCTTATTTGTTCTTATAAAATGGCTCGAGCCCCTAAAAATTGTTCCTTTTCGTGTCAAAATGTCCCCCGAATATTGGCAGAATTAAAAAAATATATATTTAGGTATCTCTTAATCCCATTATTTGCAAAAAATTGCTTATGTTAATTTAGTTTCCGCTGCTAATGGATTTTTTGTTTGCTTTAGAATACAAAAGGATAAAATACATATGTACCGAAATAAAAGAATCCATTAATAGTGGCAATTAAAAATGCAATTTTGTGCAAAAATATACTTGAGAGATCCCTAAATATATATTTTTCAATAATGCCAATTTTCAGGGGGCATTTGGACACCAAAAGGAACACTTTTTAGGGCAGCTATTTTGGGAGGAAAATAAAGCCTTTTTTGGACCACGCTTTATTTATTCCTATTTTTTACCACTTTTAATAAACTGAGGTAATTACAATTTAACCATCCACAGATATGCTTAACAAAAGTTTTTTTTTAAGTATTATGTAATACTTTGAAGGGATGTAGGATCAGAATTGCTCTAAAAAATACGATACTTAATACTTGAGTACTCCTTATTCAGGAAAATTATACCTTGAGAAAATCTATAGATACCTGGAAAAAACTGGGATTGTCAGGGATTTTTTTTACAGAATTTGAGTGGATGCCGTGAGATAATTCTAAAGATAATATTTTCTAATATTTGTATTGATATTGAGCTGATCATTACTTTTACATTTTCCAACATAAAAAAACTAAAACTGCAAAACTGTCGCTTCGTTTAAAAGAATATATTTTTTAATTAATTCTGTCACTTTCTGTAATTATAGGTATACGCAATTGATAAGTCGCTGCATAAATTTACTTCCTTATTACTCTGCTTTTAATGTTCTATTTCAAATTTTGAAATAATTCCATATATCCACATAAATGATAAATATTTGGTAAAGTCCGGGGCACCTGAAATATTTGACCCAGCTCTATTAGTTTCTCACAAGTAGCGATACGTTTCACTGGTTAGTATATAAGGGCAGAAAGAATCATAAGTCCCAGCGTAATGCGTGCGATTTATAGATATAAGATAGGTTTATGTATGCGTATAGGTATTAATATAGCATTCGTAAGCAACTGCCATCCAAAAAAATGTCAATAGCCCCCAGTAGCAACGCGGTAAATCACACCTATGGCCACGTATCACAACCGTGAGATGGGTGGTCATAGGCAACGACAAAATCACAACAACAGGCCCGGCGAAACCCTCGTGTGTCTTGAGGACACGCAGCGACCCAAGGATGACAGCTTTCTGCATCCATCTCGCAAGTGCCTTGGCATATTTTTGGCACGCAGGTATGGCTTTAAGGTTACGAACCAGTGATAGTTTCGCACCTCCGAGAGCACCTATCACAAGGACAATTACTTGTACCGAATATTTTGGGTACAGTCGTTGTAGCTCTCTTTTAAGGTCTTGATACCTCTCCTCTTTTTCTTTCTCCTTTGCAGTGATGTTGTATTCGGACGGAGCCGAGAATTCGATCACGAATATAGTTCGTGTCTCGAAGTCTTGGAGAACAATGTCAGGCCTCGAGTGCGCAACGGAGACTGCTGCCCGAAAATCGTAGTTCCAGAAAATTTGGCACTTATCGTTTCGGACAATCGACTCTATCTCCCTTGGAGCTTTCGGCAGGGCAGGGTCGCGGCCAACACCGTAAGAGCGACAAAGATGGTAATAAAGCACTCTTCGGGCCGCATTATGTCTGTAGATATACGTCATTCCCGCGTGGGTCGGACACCCTGATAGTATGTGTTCTAGGTACTCAGCGTGTGCATGACACGCTCTGCACCTATCACTGGGAACTTCTTGACATAAAATGCGCTCACGGCATACCGTCATTTGACCGTCAAATGACGGTGTCATTTCCACCTTAGCATACTAAGGTGGAAATGACACCGTCCTGGCATGCAAAAATAAAACCCTCTGTACCTGAATTAAGCCCTGATGATTTGAGGAAAGCAAAAGTTTGCTCCTTCGACAAGGACTGTTTTTCTACATTTCTGTGAAAGTTTCCGTGCATTTTCTTGTCGAGTAGCTCTTGGTGAAAATTTTCAACCTCTGCTTTCTTTACTTTGGTTTTTAGAAGTGAAGCATCTAGATGAAGTAATGCACTTTCCTCACTTCTGATGTTAAAATTCAGGCCAAGGGTCTCGGCCGCTTGCTCCGCGGCTTTGTAAAGAAAGGCTCCTTCGCCAATCATCTCGTGGTTCCTGACCATCTTTAGGAGAGGATCTCTGCCATTCGCAACGCTGTAAGCTGTACTTAGAACAATCCGGTTATGAAGACACTGGAGATTCAGAAGTCCGCGTCCGCCTTGACGGCGTGAAATATATAATCGCGGAACTCACGAATTGATATGCAAGCTTTTATGCATATGCATGATCTTACGTGTAATGACATCAAGGGCCTTAAGCTCGTTCTTCGTCCATTGAACTACCCCAAACGAGTAGAGTAGAACCGGGACGGCAAGCATGTTAGTCGCAGATACCTTGTTCAACGCCGACAGATTGGAAGACCAAATCTGTCGAAGAAGATGCTTGTATCTGCTTCGGAGAGACTCCTTCACTGATGTTACGTCCTGAATGCGGTTTTGAGGCACACCCAGGTATGTATAGGCCTCTCCAGTATTAAGATGTCTGATAACACTTATATCCACTAGCTCAGGGTCCTTGGGAACGCGAGTAATCTTTCCTTTCTTCATATGAATTTTGGCACACTTGTCCAAGCCAAAGTCCATCCCAATCTCTCCTGTGTAGTTCTTGACAATATTTAAAGCAGTTTGAAGTTTGCTTCTACCAGAGGCATAGATCTTCAGGTCATCCATATAGAATACATGAGTGACCTTAAACTCGCGCTGATTGGTGTCACCACAGAGGTATCCAGGAGAATTTCGTAGTGCGAGAGATAGAGGCAAAAGTGTGATGCAAAAAAGCAAAGCGCTCATGGTATCACCTTGAAAGACGCCCCTCTGGAAGGTGACGTTGTTCGTTGAGACACGATAATTTCTAGATGAGATAGTCAATCTAGTTTTCCAAAGAGGCATCAATCTCTCTATGCATCTCACTATGTGATATATATGTGATACTACCTTCAAGCTTTCCAACAGACAGATGATAAGTATATGAGAGGTTGAATCGAAAGCTTTCCGATAGTCAATCCAGGCCAGTGATAGGACGCGCTGATGGGCTGCAGCGTCTTTACAGACACACCTGTCAATTAGCAGGTTCACTCGACAGCCTGCTACACCTTTTTTCGAGCCACGTTGTTCGTACATCTCTCGCCATAAAGGCTCAATTCGTCGAACAATCCTGTTGTTGAGGACAGCTGTAAACATCTTATACAGCGTGTTCAAACAAGTTATTGGCCTGTAATTCTCTGGGTTGGACAAGCTGCCTTTTTTTTTGGCAGGAGTATAGTGCGTCCTAACACCAGCCACTGCGGAATGGGCGTCTCCGACTTTAAATATGAGGGGAATATGCGGGCCAAATGTTGTTGTGTAAAAGTAAACTTCTTCCACCAAAAGTTCTTGATACAATCTGGTCCAGCAGCGGAAAAGTTCTTCGTGCCTCTAAGTGCTTTTTTCACCTCTTCGGCAGTGATTGATGGACATTCCTCCTCAGATTTTATGAGGTTGTCGCAAAACTCCTTGAAGCGGATGATAGTGTCAGTATCTTCTTTCACCTCTAGTGTTTTCGGGATCTTGTACACCTCTCTTCAAAAAGTCTCTACCTCCTTGGGCTTGGGTGGACTTTTAACAGAAACAGGTAGATCGCTGAAGAGGCGCGATGGGTCAGCGAGAAACTGTTGATTCTCCCTGATCCATCTCTCCCTCTTCTGTATTCTCCTCCTTGCGTCAGATAACAGCCGTATTTTGTCAACAATATGCTGCTTGATTGTCAGCAGCTTTGACTTGTTTAGTGTGTGATTCAAGATCCTTAGTTCTTGGGCGAACTTTCGAACCCTTTCCGTAACCAATCTACCAGATGTTATGTAGTCAATTATGAACACGGGACGCATTCTGTCTTGCCCATCCAATCTTCTTGTTGAGTTGATGCAAGCGTCTTTTGGTCTTATGATCCATCGTTGGTTTCAGCCTTCGATTTGAATCAGCCAAAGTTCTGGCAGCACCATAAACTGAGCAATTGATGGTCCAGAGGTCGGACTCTTGCGAGATATCTCCACGGAGGAAGGCATCCATTTCAGTCAGATCTTGGGGCTTAGGAGGAACTTGCATGTTAATGTTCCTTCTAGTAATGAAATTGCGATCATCTTTCAGAAGGTGCCTGCTTTCTGCGGTTGGTCTCAATGTCGCTTCCTCATCTTCGTCTGCAGCTTGATAAAGCAGCGGTTGGGGAAGCGCTCCAAGTACATATCCATTTTTCCGGTGGTAGTCGGCTTGATTTCGCAAAGACTGATGCGAAACGTGCTGAAGCTCTGGGTGTTTCTGGCACCACAGAGTGTGCATACGCGCCATAAAACCTCTGCGAACAGGGATAATGCTGGCATCGTAGCAGTCTAGCACGTCATCCCTGAGTCGATCCGTCCACTCAATGTGGGCGTTTCGCCGGTTCGTCGCCGTGTTTCCATCTAAATTATTTTCATATTTTATATATATATTGCTTTTCCAGGTTAACAAACCAGTCAAACCCTTTTCTATATCTCCCTTGATTTAGATTTCACTCCTTATCAATTACAACAAATCCATGATTATCATCATACCAGAAAGCTAAGCACATTTGTTTAAATTGCGCATAAGGCATGTCAGTATTAACAGGATTATCATATATAGGTTTCAGATTCATCTCATCATTTTTAAGCAGTATAAGCAAATTAACATTATCACGTATAAGATGTTTAGGAATGAGAGCATATGTCTGGCTCAGATAGAAACAGTCAACATCTTTGTGCCTCCCCATGGAAAAAAATGCTTTTATATTATCTTGCTTTTCACAAGTTATATCATCAAATACAAACACTAAATTTGAATTCCACAGTCGGAAAGTCCACAAAATATTGCTCGTACACTGTTTGGTAATAAATGTCCATGTCGTTTTTCTTTTTTTCCCATTTAGAACAAGAGAATCGCAGTTATCAATGGGTAGTTTTATAGGTTGTGTTTCAAACTGCATCTTGACTATGACTGAAAGAAAAACTATAAATGTCAGGTTTATATAGGTTGACTCTTTAGTCTGAAAGTATCTCTCAAACTGATATGATCGTTCACGGAGACAAGCCTAGATTCAGTCGTAAGCGAACGTCGAAAGAGCAAGGCACGAAATTAGCAAAACGACTTGCGCGAGGTGATCCTGGAATCAATCCTCTTGACGCTGCTTGTAAGGAGCACGATATCGCTTATTCGCAAAATAGAGAAAACGTTGAGGCAAGGAACGTAGCTGATAGAGTATTAGCAGAAAAGCTTGGAAACGTGTAATATCTAGAGAGTCAGATATAGGCGAAAAGGCAGCTGCTTGGGGGATACCTAACGCAATGAAAATTAACTCAAAATTTGGTGTGGGTCTTAAAAATAAAAGGTCTGCTACCACACTCCAAAAAATCGTTACAGCAGGTAAAAATCAATGATACCAAGTAATGATGAACAAACTGTTATTAAATCTGCTCTCAGAGGCGCGCGTGCAGCTGTAAAAAAAGCTGGTGGAAACAGAAGTGTAAAGAAACCTCGCATTTTACGAGTTCCAAAGAAATTTGGTGGTTTTCTACCCTTTCTTATACCCAAACGTCATAATGAAGCAATGGAAGCCATTGCTGTGAGGAAAGGTCTTACTTGAAACCATATAAAGAAGGATTGGGATTTCATCTAAAACCATATACTCAAGGAGCAGGACTTAAGTGCAAGTCAAAAACCTCAAAGTGTTTTTATGCGAAATGTATTACCAGAGGGTGGACCACGTAAATATGAAAGTGCTATTGTTAACCTTGATGATGAATACAATTTAGGGACTCATTGCGTTGCATATAAAAAGATTAACAATAAAATAATTTATTTTGATAGCTTTGGTAATCTCCGGCCACCTTTGCATCTCTTTAAGTATCTAAGTGTTGGTAGCGTAAAATATAATCATGAAAGGTATGAAAATTATGATACATTTGTGTGTGAGCATTTATGTCTGAAATTCGTATGTAATCAATTAAACTCTAGAAGCATGTATAATCTATAAAAATACAGAGACTAATGATTTCAAGTCAGTCAAACGCTAGCCGTCATCATGGATGATTCATTGACACTAACATTATCGGGATCTTCTTCCATCCTAGAAAGTCAGTATTTTCCTCCAATTGAGGTATCTTCATACACAAATTACGCTCTTGCTTATGAAATAAGTGACATAAAGCGCTATCTACACAATGTTTTAGTAAAAAAGGGTATTGAAATTTATATTAAACCAAACAATAATACCTTAAAAAGTGAAATTGATTGCAGTCAGGACATAAATGTTGAACCTAAAGATTCTATTGTTTTTTGGCTGGGTTTTTCTCCACGCAGACTAGAAGCTAAACAAGTTTATGAATCTTATCAACCAGTATCAGTCATAAAAGTAAATTCTTTGAGAATTGAGTGTAGCATAACGACAGGTGCATAAATCAATGGTCAGAAAATACATATAATTCATGAATTTTTTCCTGTCGTTCCACCTGGATATAAGATAGCGGAAGTACCATCTTATGTCATTTACTTACCAGTCGCCGTACAGACAATAGATAATATAGCGCTCCGTATAGTTGATAAAGACTGACATTTGGTTAATTTTCGTGGAGAACTTATAACAATCAGACTACACATCAAGTCTTTACGATAATGGGTGTTGTTTTCAATAAAAGGTTGGCTTCAGCTATAATACTTTATTACCATGCCGCAAGTGCATCAGCCGACAACGAGCTGTCAAAGGGTTAACACCTCAAAACGTGCTGCTAGTGACAAGGCTAGGCTTCGAGGTTACATCACTCGAAAAAAGAGAATAAAAAGACTCAAAGTGTTGTGTGCTTGCATCTGTATTTTTGCGCATCTACGTTTAATTGTTTGTCATGGAAGAGAAAATTTTAAACATTAAAACTCCCATAATTTTTGACGAATCTATCGCTCATTGTGAAGTACATGCACATCAGCCATATGCCTCATCAACCTTCAATAATAGTGACGAAATTCGAATTTCTGTGCAAAATCAAGATCATTGTCTTCCACCTAGCAGAAGCGCACTTCACGTGCAGGGAAGATTGGTAAATACTGATGGAGCTCCAGTGGCCAATACAGTTTTAGTTTGTAACGCCATCTGTCATTTGTTTGAAGAAGCAAGATATGAAATCAATGCTATTGAAATTGATGAAAATAAAAATGCTGGTCTCACTAGCCTTATGAAAAATTATATATCTTTAAATCCTCTAGAATCACATTACGTAGAGAATACTGGTTGGCTTGAAATAAATAATGATGCAAAAATCATTAACTAATGCTAATTGTTATTTTGAGGTATCCATGCCTCTTAGCATGATCTTTGGTTTTGCTGAAGATTCTCACAAAATCATTGTTAATGCTAAACGTGAACTTATTTTGACAAGATCAAAAAGTGATGCAAATTCCATCTTGAAAACAGCTCCCAATGAGCTGTATAAAATTGAAATTATTAAAATAGAATGGTTTTTACCAAGCGTTAGATTGTCAGATTCACGCAAATTTCAGCTGCTAAAATATATTGAGAAAGATCCATCTATTCCGATCAGGTTTCGTACTTCGGAATTGTATGAATATCCTCTACTTCCAACGACATCAAACCATTTTTGGACTGTAAAAACATCAACACAATTGGGGAAACCGAGATTGATTGTATTAGGTTTTCAAACAACCAGAAAAAACAATACTAATGAAAACTCTAGCCATTTTGATCGTCGCAACTTAATTAATGTGAAACTATTTTTGAATATCTGGAGTTATCCTCATGGTAATTTAAATCTCAATATTAGCAAAAATCAGTATGCTTTACTTTATGGAATGTATACAAACTTTCAAGACAATTACTATGGTAAAGAGCCACAACCATTTTTGTCGAAAGGAGAATTTATAGAGTATGCGCCTCTAGTTGTTATCGATTGTTCGAAACAAAATAAATCATTGAAATATGGACCTGTTGACGTTCGTTTCGAATTTAAAACTATTGAAAATTCCCCCTCTCATACATCAGCATATTGCCTCATCTTACATGATCGCGTAATTGAATATAAACCAATAAGTGGTGCCGTGAAAAAGTCGGTATAAAACTATTGTAAGCAGTTTGAATCAGTTTAGTTGCTCACGAAATGGAATACGTGGTGGATGTGCAGGGTTTGAGGTGTCCAGTTAATGAATTTATATTGAAAGAATTAGCTATAGTTTTAATCAATGATGATGCGGTACCTTTTCCTGTTTTTTTTCAACCTGCTTGCGAATGGAGCTGCATCCCATCAAAGTATAGATGTATGACTCGATGGTTGGAATATAATTTTCATAGCCTACCGTGGAATACTGGCGATGTACCTTATACTTTTGTGAAAGAAATCTTGGAAACTATTTTTAAAGATGCTAGTAAAATTTATATGAAAGGCTTGGAAAAGAAAAACTTGTTTAAAAAGTTTGTTACTCAGAAATCAACGCAAATTATTGACATGCATGATATGGAATGTCCTTTATTGAAAATGTTATGTGATGAGTGATCTGCTAATTTATGCTCACGTCATTCAAGCACAACAAAATTTTATTGTGCACTTCAAAATGTTACTTTATTGAAAATTCTGTTATCTCGAGATAATTAAGAATCAAGTCTAAGAAATAAGTTATTTTTCAACTTTTTTAGTTTTAGGTTAGTATTTAAGTTAAAAAAAGTATTTTTTTTATAAATAAATAAAATTACATACATTTGAATATAAAAAGCTGTTTTTTATTTATAACCTATATTTTTATATATCTTAATGTTTTTCAGGTTATTAAATAAAACAATAAATATATTTAACTTTTCATTTACTGAAACCAAGAACTTTTTCTCTTCATACTCTTCATAATCTTCATACTTTATAATAGTATTCGCCCAAGTTTACAAACTTCATTCATTCATTAATTTGCATAAAAACTCTATTTTACAATAACAGTACATTATTATCAGCATTGTCGACATCCATAAGCTCATGCACTCTATTTTTATACCCCCATGGAAGAGTATCTGTCGAACCAAGAATCAGCACTCGCTTATTATCATGCCAGCTGAGAGCAATATGATCTTGTTTAATCGAGTGCACCTTATACTTTCGACTTCGGATTAAATGTTGAGTCTGAACCAGGTTTTGGCAAGAAATTAGAGTCTGCTTGTAATCGTCCAATATTATTGTTCTTAAAGCTGACTGTTTAACTCCTTTTGCTTCTTTCTCCCCATCTTCACCTAAAACTTTATAGGCATATAATTTGGATCGTAAACCAATAAATTCAGTAATTATTTTTCCATTATTTTCATCCTTCATCAAACCCAATACTTTTTTTGTTTAGAAGACGTATAATGTAAAAATTATTTGGTGAATAGTCTGATGTATTGCATTTGTGTGAATCTTTTTTAATATAATCGTAGACGTTGGGAACTGTGAATTGATATATTAGGCTGTCTGTGCCTGTATACAGTAATTTTGCATTGTTAACAAACGTGTTCTGAATATAATTATAATGAACATCATAAATTATTATTTTTGATACGTCAAGAACTGTAAATCTTGTATAAATTGGTTAATTGAAATTAATTTTTGTTTTATTCATTTCAACGATTACCATGTCTTTACCTTATATGGTGAGGCTATGAAAATTTGGTCTTGCGATTAAATTTTTCGCACTATACCACCCCTCCCGTTTGCTTACAAGCCATAAATCTTTAGTTTTTCTAACACTCTCCATAGTTTTACCAAAAACTGAATAATTCTTTAGTTTATAAAGTTTTTCTCAAACTCATTTACTGATTTTTTCCTACAGTCTGTATTTAGATCAACGCAATCTTTTAACCATGGTTTCTGTTTGAATTGTAATACTCTATGGACTTTAGTTAGCTTCATTCCCAAGGATAAATATTTTTTCAAATTTCTATAATGAACTATATAATTTTTCTTTGGTAGCAAATTTTGTACTAATTTTGGAATTGTGCATTTTGAGATAGGAGGTATGAAATGTTCTGGGCATAGAGGTAAGTCTTTATGTAAATCATGAAGCTCTTCTGGATATTCTAAATCTACCTCTAAGATGTAACCTTCAAGTGAATCGTCAGGAATATTAAAAAAGTTGGGTTCATTATCAAAATTTTCAAACCATTTAAAATCTTTGTATGGTAAATATTCTCTCATAGCGGTACCATATTGTTTAATAATATCAATGTACATTATGTACGACTCTGTTTCATTTGGATTGAAATTTAATCCCATAAATCTATTATTTGCCTTTGCATATCTATTTGAGCATTGGGAAACCCCACTTTGAATACCTTGTTCAATAAATAACAACATTTCAACATCTCTGAATAAATCGAGTTCAATTCCTGTATGTTTTAGCATTACATCAAAAGCAAGTCCCGGTGCTGTGTAATGGTGTAATGGATCTAAATTGTACGTTGAAAAACATTTTTTTCTAAAATTTTGAAAAGTATCAGCCAAAAGTAAATCATCAACATAGTTTTTAAATTAAAAGTTTTCCATGCTTTACAAGCATGTTGATAATCTTGGTCTGAAATATTTGAATCGTTTAATTTTGAATAAAACGCCTGTTTTATTGGCAATTGTTTTTCCTGCAGTTCTACCCAACTATCAATATAATCATAAGGAAAAACACCTTTCCTTGTTAATAAGTTAAATTCATCATCATTTGCACAATATTGTCTCGTAATTTTTTTCTCATCATTATTTAAATATGATGTCAATTTTTCGAAACTAATAGGCATAACTCTAAAAGAGTCAATAAATCGAAGCTTTACATTTGTGCCTTCTACTTCTTTTGTAAAAGATATATATTTCTCTTTGTTTATAGTTAATGATTGAATGCTACATTCAACACTTGTAGCTAAGTCTTTTATTAAAAAATGGGCATCATATCCTGATAAGTTATGAAAAACTAAAGGAATCACATGCGAGTCTAAAAAGCTTTTCACAAATGTGACATTTCCTTGCCGTTTTAAATTCAGATACACGTTTTAATTCTTTCAGAAACCAATTTATACATTCTTCTCCTCTATAAACTTTAAGTTCAGACAGAGAATCATCAACATTGCAATATTTATAAAAAGCTACACTTGTTGGGATATGTTTTTGGTAATTGGTTGATTGTACATCTGAATTTCTTTCGAATAAAAACTCTATATCAGCATAAATGGCCAGAGGGGCTCTTGCTTCAAATCTATAGTTTTTAAATTTCAATATGTTATTCTTTTCAGGTGGTAGTATTACTCTGCATGTATTCATATTCTCGCAGTCAACTCTATGATTATTCAAAGATTTTTCAAATTTAAAATAACATAAACATCGATCACAGAACCAAGTGCGACAACGATCCTTGGTAAATTGTGATTTTACCAATCGAGATAGATTTTTAATCCATGAAAAGTGATAAATTCAGACGACGTTTATTCATTCAGTAAGCAAACATATTAAAGTAATAATAACTAGTAATTAGACCTGCGAGTAAGAGAGAGAGAGAAATAGGTACTCCGCGAAGTGACGTCAGCAAGCCGGCAGGGCGAGTAGAGGCGAGAGTCGCGAGTAGAGCGTGCGCGTAGCTCGACGCGCGCATCTCCCACCAACGATTTTCTACCCTCTCCGCTCGACTCCCACGCAAAGCCCACACAGCCTCCCCGTTAAAAGGGCGTGCACGGGCCCAGATGTGTTTGAGAGCTGGATGCCAGAACCCTCTCACTTAAACCCTACAGCAGGATGCCAGCCATAGGTACCTACAGCTCGTTGCCAGCCCTAGGTTTCTACCGTAAGCCATTGCCATTACCGACCAGAGAAAACAAAAAGCATCAGTATTCTCTACATTGGCAACTGCTCTTTTATCTCTTACAAATTTTGGTAATCGTATATATATAAGTTGACAAACCGACAACCGAAAGTGGTGTATATTTATTGAAATTCACATTTAAATTGATAATTTCTTTAAATTTCCAATTAGACTCTGATTGTTGATACTGTTTAACTTTAAATAATATTTTCTCTCTTAATTCAATCTCAAACCATTCACCAATATCTGTCAACTCAAGAATAGTTCCGTTTTTGGTGTTAAAATTTCTTATTTCTTCTATTTGCCTACCTTCTTCTACTGCACTGAATTTAGCAGCTAAAATAACGTTGATTTTTAAACCCCCCATAACTTTGAGAGTATTTTTTATTCGTGCAATAATCATTTTTTGGAATCATCTAAAAAGCTTTTTAAATCCTTATGAGTTAAATTCATTATTACACCTGTCCTATTGCGACTCCTGAAATTGCTCCTCTTCTTCGTAACTCCTTGAATTTTCGATTTCTGGCTTTTCAAATTCGAACGAGAGATTGAAGTTTATTTTTTTGACCCAAAGAAAAGTCTTTTCCTCTTCTCAGGAGTTTATTCAACAGCCGTATGTTTTGGATGCCACCTCGGATCCAAAAATCAATTTCTTCAAATGTGGCATTTTCTTCCAAAATTTCGTACGCCTCATCCATCATTTGAATAACTTTCTTACACTGCTCTGAATTCATATTTAAAATATTTTCAAAAATATGCTCACTAAATAATTCTTAACTCACACGTTACGCTCGTGCCAACGTTTCCACGCTTCTTGACATCCAACTATAGAAACCTGAGATTGGAATTTCAAGAACTGTTTACACCAAACTTATTATTTAAAAAATCAAAGACAGGCTCTCATACTTATGACGTAGTTATACAATGTTTAAACCATTCGTTCGTCGGCAACATTGAAGGCAATACCGCCAAGGGATTTGTTATTAAAAATATCGAAGAGATGACGTCAGATGAGTGACACATTATACTTCTGGAATGTATTTATTGAAGACCGAGCAACGATACACTTACGTTTTTTGCCCAATTCTATGAAAAATATATAACTTTAACAATGCGTTTATCGGCAAATATCAAAGGATGAACCGCTAAAAAATTTGTTATTGAAAAATCAAACTCGCTTCTTAGAAAAATGTTTCTTAAATTTGAAAACAACATTCCATTGCAATTATCACATCCTCTGAAATGTAAAAGCAGATATTACGTCATCATTAATTTATCAATTTGAATACCACCCTTGTAAATCTCGATCCTTCTAAATTTAACATGAACCACGTTTTTTTAGCATGGAACAGAACCATAACGGTAACATGTCGGTAACAGGAATCTTGCTGGTAGAGCAGGTAAAGAAGTATAATCACAAAAAGAATGACTTGAAAATTGACAAGGCATATGGTGTGCGCTGGAAAAATGAAGAGGTTGTGAAGTATAGGCGTTCAATATTGATAAAGGGATAGAAAAAGATAGACATAAATATACGAGGGATAGGCTGGTTCACAAAAAAGTGAATTGAAAAGAAAAACAATTATTATTTTGACAAAAATGTAGAACAAAATTGACTTGCATGACGTGAAAAAGAGAAAATTGGAAAAGTCGGCGGTCTAAATTTATTCTAACAGATAGAGAAAAAGTTTTCAAATGGTGAATAATGATTAAACTGGTTAGAAGAAAGAAGATTCAGGAAGATAGGTAGACGATTCTATATTTTGCATACATTCATATCTTTTATAGGGAAATAAAGACAATGTACGAGAATAGACGAGACATATTATACACAGTCAGGGCTAAATGAACATTAGGAAAGATAGGCGAGAATATTAAATTGAAATAGAGACAGAAAAATATTGACATAGATAGGCTCAGCTGGAATGAGGGCATTGAAAATATACCGACAAGGCGAGATATCCTGGAATGTTTTGGGGGATTTTAGGATACTCAACATTTCCACGTGAGATATCTCAAAAATTTCAATATCTCATATAAATATAGGTTATCCCGAGATATCCTGTTGGTATGAGGGATTACATTGACAAACAAATAGAAAAAGATTCACATTGGTACACGAAGGATAGTTTAGGTTGAAAAAGAAGGGCTACTGAATAATTCAGTTCTCTTTTTTTAAATATTAGGAATAATTATATAGCAGAGAACTGGAAGGGTTGTGTCGCGCAAAGAGCGCAAAAATGTTCAGAAAAATCTCCGAAATTCGTGAGCCAGCTAATAAACCCTAACTTTCGGAAATTTTTCCTAATGCATAAATATGGTTGGAAACATTTCCGAAAGTTAGGGTTACCAAAGTCCATCTTGTACTTCTCATAATCGGCTGTCTTGAAGGTATGAAAGCTTCATTTCTTGGCCAATTCATCAAAATCCCGGCTTGCCAGCAGCAGGTTTAGTCCATCGCAAGCCGGATGCTGGGATCACTTCATTTGGTCCATCAACAATGTTCCTCATAACATTCTATAAAGATTGGTAGCTCTAAAAAAGTATCCAGAGGTGAAACTTTCATCTCCAACTGTGCTGTCTGCCACGTAAGGTCATTCGCAGCTAGAGACCGGACTCCAAGGAACAGTATTGTACAAAGTCTTTCACATAAATTTCTCGCTCTTGCTCAACTTCTGGGATAGAAGGAGCAGGAGTGGATGACGTACACGTTTCAGTTGCGTCAGGATTAGTTGCTTTAAGAAACCATAATCGTAGCTTCCGGAGCCTACAACTTCTCACAGTATAATAATTCAACATTAATTTAATTTATATTCATTTTAATTTTAATTTATAAGACAATACTAAAATTTTGAAATAGTTTTTTTTAATTTATAGTTTTTTTGCAATGGCTGTTGATTCTTTTTAAACTGTAAATAATATGCAAGTATCATTGTGTGCTCTTGGAGCTCACCGCAATATACCTAAACATTTATATTTCCTCCATGTCTTGCAATTTTTCAGTTTCTTACTGTTATAAACCATAAATTAGCGATTACTTAAAAATGGTCAACTTGGAGTTTTCCCATCTAATGATCTAATTTGAATCAACTTCAGATGGGTCACCCCTGGGAGGTTCATTCTTGGGTTATAAAATATATGAACCCGGGTGGCTTGATCGAATTTGCAGCTTTGATCATTTTAAAATAGTTGCATAGTAAAAAATACACTCAACTTTGGATTTATGTCCAATATCGTGTATGGTCTCGATGGCCGTGACGCGGTTTCAAGAATTTGTATAATGCGAACAGTCAGGGGGAACTGATTAACTCCGTTTAGTTCTCGTGCCTCTCTCTCGGCCCCTCAAACCCCGTATCAACGAATGCAAGGCTGCAGCAATCCTCTCTCTCGACGTCTTCGACCTCTCATCACCGAATGTGAGCCGGCAAACATTCTAGGAAGAACTTCAGCCAAGTGACTTTAGTCCAAAGTTGAGTGTATTTTAAGCAGAAAATTCCATGTTGGGAACAATTTAAGTAGAAAGTTAACAATTTACAGTAAAATTGTTACTATAATTCACTTTAATAAGGACTTTTTTCTAAAGTGAATAAGTAACAATCTTACTGTAAATAGTTTTCTACTAGAAATTATTTCTAAAACAATTGAAAAAGATTTTGCACTATTTCACATTAATAAAAATTTAGAGAGTGAAGTTAAATATTGAAATATTAATTCTTAATATCCATCACTCCCAATATATTCTTTGATCATGTTTTGGTTGATTTATTACCCAATTTATTACTAACTTAATACTTGAACTTTATGCACCCTAGCAGCCTAGATAATAGGTATATCACACATTACGTGAAAGGAAAATCAGACATTTCAATATACTTATGCAGAATTTATTTCAAGAAGGCCTAAGAAATCTAGTCTCAGAAAAACCAATATGATCTTATATTTTTATTAAAGATTTTATCTGATAATATCGTTTTTAACTTTAAACACCATTAAACGTAAATGAGCATAGATCGCCTCTCAGGGAGTTCCTTCGAGTCTTACGCCTAGAGTCTAGTAGAAGCAGGTACTCCAAAGTAAATGAAAAAATATTAAATTTCATAAGAAAAATATATAATATTTTGTAATCAAAGTAGAAAAACTGCCAAAGAGTTGTGTAATAATTCTGATTTTGTGAGCGCTCTGCGCTTCGCACAATTAGGTATTTCATGTTATCACGTCAGCTGACAAGATGGCTGCACACCGATGACCAAGCAATAATACCAAATAATACCAGATAATACCAATTGCAGGGAAGGAAACTTAATTTTTTTTTACAACTTGGACAAGAATAATTTTTCGGGACAGAAAAATTCCGAAAAATAAAATTCCCGACACTGTAAAATTCTTGAATTGAAAAACTCCCGAATAATAAAAATCCTGAATTATAAAATTGTCGAATAATAACATTCCCGAATAGTTTATAATATTACAGAATTAGAAAATTCCCTAATGAACATGAAGATTCCCGAATAATAAAATTACTCAATAATGAAATTCCCGAATTTGAAAATCCCCAAATAATAAAATTTCTGAATAATAAAATGCCCGAATTGGAAAATTCCCGAATAAAACAATTCCCGACAGAAATTTGCCGAATTATAAAATATCTGAAATAGAAAATTCCCAAATGTAAACAATTAATTTTTATTAATAAATATGATTTTTTATTGAAAATACATTAATAAAATATTTCTATAAAAAATTACTTTTAATGTTTGAAGTTTCTAAAATTATTGTTTGAATTCAAAAAAATTATAGAAAAAAAATTTGGGACGACTGTAAAATCTCGAAAAATAACGTTCCCGACACTGTAAAATTCCCGAATTGGAAAATTCCCGAATGATTAATTTCCCGAATTATAAAATTTCCAGATAATAAAATTCCCGAACAGTTCATAATATTACCGAATTGGAAAATTGCCAAATAATAAACTTCTTGACAATTTATAATATTACCCAAATTAAAAAATTCAGGCAGTAATATTCCTGATACAAAATTGCCGAATTGTAAAATATCTGAACTAGAAAATTCCTGAATTATAGAATTATAGAATTACTGAATAAAAAAAATAAAAAAAATGGTTTTTAATAAATAATATTTATTTATTAAAAACACAATAATCAAACATTTTTATCAAACATATTTTTTTAATGTTTAAAGTTATTAAAATTATTGTTTGAATTAAAAGTAACAATAATTGAAGAAAATTGTTATCCAGAAATATACTCTTTTCAATTATTGTTATTTTTAATTTAAACAATGATCTTAGAAGCTTTAAACATCAAGATAATTTTTTTGATAATAATATTTCAAACTCGGGAATTTTCCAGTTCGGATATTTTATAATTCGGCAATTTTCTCCCGGGAATTTTATTATTCGGGAATTTTCAAATTCTGTAATATTATAAGCTGTCAAGAATTTTATTATTCGGAAATTTTTCAATTTTGTAATATTAAAATCTGTCCGGGAATTTTATTATTCTGGAATTTTCCAATTCCGAATTTTATTTTTCGGGAATTTTATTATTCGGAAATTTTATCATTCCGAAATGATATTATTAGGGAATTTTCCTATCCTGGAATTTTACGGTGTCGGGAACTTTATTTTTCGGACATTTTCATATTAGGTAATATTAGAAACTGTCAGGAATGTTCCAATTCGGTAATATTATAAACTGTTCGGGAATTTTATTATTCGGGAATTTTACAGTGTCAGGAATTCTATTTTTCAGGATTATTCACATTCAGTCGTCCCATAAAAATCTTAAATTGAAAAATTACAGAATACTAAAATTTTATTGTCGATAGTTAATGATATTACCGAATTTGAAAGTACCATATTTTATAAAATACTATATTTATAAATATATAAAATAATAACATTTTAAATTGAAACAATAATTTTAGAATCTTTAAACAAGAAAAATACTTTTTTATAAAAATACTTCATTATTGTGTTTTGAATAAATAAATAATATTCATAAAAGAAAGCTTTTCAATTTTTTAAATACGGGAAATTGCTAGTTCGGATATTTTATAATTCGGAAATTTTCTGTTAGGAATTTTATTGTTCGGGAATTTTTTAATTCGAAAATATTATAAGCCGTCGGGAATTTTATTATTCGTGAATTTTCCAATTCGGGACTTTTACAGTGTCGGGAATTTTATTTCTCGGGATTATTCAGTCGTCCCTTTTTCACACGATCGTCTTTTTCACCACCAGTTTATTTGGATATTATTTTTTATTTTGAAACAGCTTTTTAATGCCATAATGAAATTATTACACATTTGCAAGGAGTGGGGGTCAGAATTCCTCTCTGAGACTTCTTCTTCGCTCCGCCGCCTCGAGCTCGGGATTTCTTCAATCGCTTGAATGGTGAAGGGAGTGTTGGGTAAGATGGAGAAGAAGAGAAGGAAGGAGGAAGAGGAATGGAGAAGGAAAGATTGTAAATAGGAGAGGAAGTAGATATAAGTAATCTGTAAATATTGTAAATAGTAGATAAATATTAGGTATTAGCCGCGGAAGCAGAGTTTGGAAATGCGAGGCAATGCGAGAAAGTAGGGACATGCGAGCGAGGCGAGGCAAAGCGAGGAAGGCAAGGCGATAAGAGCGTGCGGTCTTAGAGATCAGGTGTGGATGGATGTTAGTTTTTAAGGCTTAGTTTTAGGAAAATGCTGTAAAAAAATGAAAGTGTAAGCAAGTCAATTTTGTAAGGCCAGCAGGCTGAAAAATAAACGTTTATCTATCTATCAATGACAAGGAGAAGGAAGAGGAGGAGAGGTATCAACCGTAAAAGGGAACTGCAACGAATGTACCCAAAATATTCGGTTGAAGTAATTGTCCTTGTGATCAGTACTCTCGGAGGTGCGAAGCTTCCATTGGTTCGTGACCTTAAAGACATACCCGCGTGCCAAAAATATACCAAGGCACTTGCGAGCTGGGTACAGCAAGCTGTCATCCTTGAGTCTCTTCGTATCCTCAAGACACACGAGGATTTCGCTGGTCTACCTTTGTGATTTCGTCGTGCCCTGGGATCACTTATTTCACGGTTGTGAGACGTGGCCATATGTGTGATTTGCGGCGATTGTAGTGCGAGCCGGTGTCGTTTTCATAGATGGCAGTTGCCAATACAACGCTCAGTAATTTATTTGACTTATCTTTTTTACGATACACGACTAATTCGTGTATCATAAAGTAACTATTAGTCAAGGATTCTTCCGTGTAGCATAATACATCCAGACGTGCTTACCATGAAAGTCAACTTGATGGAGCATTTCTGTCGTCAGATTCGAAATCAGCTTCAAAAATCTGTAAAAAAGGACAATACAAATTCTCAGGACGGAAGAAGTCATTCTGAAGGACAGCGACTACAGGAATGCGGTTTGTTTTGGACATCATCCAACTGGAATCTATTCGGATTTCCGTCTTCATTTTGTACTGGTCTGAGTTCGGATTTCCAAACTGAACTTTCCAGATGACGCACTAAGTTTCTAGTCCATTTCGAATTGTTTTCAGTTCGGATTTCCAAACTAATTAAAAATGACTTTGGAATTCTGAATTGTTTACAGTTCGCCAATGTCCAGATTGCACAGAATGGATTGCTTATATCCAAAACTTTTTTCTAGATATTTCATGCCAGAATTGTTAGGAGAGTTTAGGCGTTAGGGATACGTGAGGTACATAGTTATAGGTAGGGTTTGAACCAATAACGAATTAAATTTTTTGATACCGTTTAAATGTGAAAAATAGCTATAAATTATCATAATGATAATAATACAAATAACTTTTTGCTTATCCGACTTAGATTCCTAAACTAAGTCGAATACATCAGGACTGCATAAACACCCGTCCAGTATGTCGCATAGAAACCATTTCATTGTCTATTTTTATTTCGGAAGTCAGCCAAATTGACAAAGAAAATCAATTCGGTTCAATTCTATTCAACGATGACAAAAACAGAACTGAACATGTTTTTGAGTGTGCATTATTTGCTGTAACTTGTGTTTACATATTTAAACTTTGATTATATTCAGTTCTTGTAACAAAATATGCAATGTCATCGACATCAATAGTTCACTTTGTCATCCGACAGCCTGCCTTTTCGATTCATAATGAACGCAAAAAATTACGACTTAATTCTAAGTCTAATAATGTGCATTCTCAATGTTTAAAATAAAAGGAAAACAGGTCAAAAATAAGTACGGCGCTGCGAAGGCAAGAGTCCAGAAACATGTTCGCGCTCAACACGATCGGATACCCATCTCCTAGCTTTACAGCCACAGACTTAATCCACGCGTCAAATTCGCGAATCGGTACCCCAATCCCAAAAATGATGAAGTGAGTCTGCCTTTACCGGACACTAGCCTTCTTATAGTTTCCAACTTAGGTGAAAAATCGGAATGCTCCAAGAATTTTATCGACGTTGAAATTTCCCTTTCGGCTATTTAACCTTTACAAAAAGACATCAATGCTATACCACGGAGCAGGCCACAGTGATAATATCCCCGAATACAAATAAGGAGGATTGTTGCTGTATCCTGTTTGCTGGGCTTGCCCATCAATATTCTTTTCCTTTTATTTCTTATTTATCACAAGCTGTGCCCCACCTACGTAATTATTTTCAAATTACTTGCTCGTGGTCACAACTTTTATATATCTTGTCTACTTTTCAGTTGGACTATTATACTTTCACATAATACTTGCTATGTTTAAAATTATCAGACGAATATAATACATACCTCAATAAAATGGTTGTAAAAAGTGAATTCATTTTTTACAGTTACTGTCGACGACACTGAATATTTCCTTATAAAGACTAAATATAATCACAACTCATACACATAACCGCTAATTGCCGCAATCAAGAGACGTATAACTTCAGAGAATGTGCCAACATTTTTATTAGCGCTGTCGAAAAACAGATTTTTGAATTAATATATCTTCTCACCCATTTTTGCCAAGGTTCTCAGTATTTTTCAACTCTCCGCAATGGTCATTTTATGAAACGAATATAAAAGCTCAATGTTGTGGCTTAAATAGTTTATTTAGATGATATAAGTGCAAACAGACCCTGACCCAATATTATGAGGGCTTCTTACGAAACCCTAAAAAAATTTCAAAAATTTGAAGAAGTAAATATCTCTGATGTTTATTTTCTCAAAAGCACAGTCTTTCATAAATGAATAATACCAAGGGATCCTGCGGTTAATATAAACCCAACTGAAATATTTTGCCTGAAGTGTCCACCCACTCTTAGGCAAAAAATTTGATGTGGGGTTATACCATCTGTCGGCTTAATTATAGAATTATTATTTTTGAGCATTACACTAAATATTATTTCACATTCCGTGACCAGCGATAAACTTACAACTTACATGACAACAATGAGAAGGGTCGGACATTGATCTGTGTTCCTTCCCCTCCAATCCCTCTGAATTTCCAGGTTCTGTGTTCCTTAGTACGGCTGTATCCCTTGTTTTTTAAGCATACCGTGTACCTGCGTTCCGTCGGAATTATGTTGAGTGACGATTTGTTAAGGATTTTTTATGGTAATGACTTTTTATCTCGTACTCATGTGTTCGAATGGTTTGAAAAATTTAAGGAGGGGTGGGAAGTGATTGAAGAAGATCCCCGTCCTGGTCGTCCTCACACATCAAAAACAAACGGTACGTTGAACAAATTCATGAAATTATTTTAAAAAATCGATGCCTGAGCATTCAAGCAATTGCTTAATTAGTGAGCATCGACCAAGAAACTGTTCTAAAAGTTTTACATGAAAATTTGAAAATGACAAAAGTCTGTGCCAAAATGATGCCGAAACTGCTCACCTCTGAGCAAAAGGAGACTCTATTAAACATTTGTGTTGACATCCTGGAAAACATCTAAAATGATCCAGTGTTTTTTGAAAATTATTGGTTTTTTTCAATATTATCCTAAAACGAAGTGCCAATCCATGCATTGAAAGAGTCCCAGTTTTTTTTCGATATCCGAGGAATTGTTTACATCGAATGGGTACCAAAACTTTTTAACCGGGTATATTATAATGAGGTTCTAACAACTCTTCGTGAAATTGTAAAAATAAGAAACTGGAAATGTGGAAAAACAGCTCATTGATTCTTCACTAGGACAACGTGACAGCACACAAAGCGAGGTCTATCCAGCAGTTTTAGGCGAAAACAAAATTCCTGTATTGGAACGTCCACCGTATCCGCGTGATCTAGCTCTGTGTGCCTTTCTTCTGTTCCCGAAGACCAAGTCTGGGTTAAAAGGAACAAGATTCGACCCCGTTGATGCAGTGAAGAAAAAACCGACGCAGCTCATGTACGACCTCTCAGAAAAGGACCTTCAACATTGCTTCCAACAGTGGATGATTTGTATGAAGCGGTGTAGGGATTGGGAAGGGGACTTCTTTGAAGAGGATAATATGTCCGTTGAGTAATTTGTGAAATATAAATTTATAGAGCATCAGTTCGGTTATTTTTAGCCACACCTCGTAAGGGTGACGTAATGCAACTTCGTTACGTCACAATAAGGCTCCACATAAACCAAGGGACCCAATGCTCTAAGTCAGTTGAGTTGAATTCAGTCTTAACTAGAAGTCAAGAAGTCACTTCCGTAGCAGTCAGAAAGTCATTTTAGAAAATTGAACAATTAATCTGTACCACCTAGTTCTTCAATTTAGTACCTAGTATGGTAATTTTTTAGTTTGTAATCCAAGTTCTTTGAATCCATTTGACTACATAATTCTAACAATTCTACTATGAAACGTTTAATATTTACTCAGACCTTTTGTTCAAGGGACTAATGACAGAAGAAAACCCCACTATTGACTTTATGGTGCCAATTGAAGAACAATTTATTATTCTTCAAATTCTGAAACCATTATCCGACTTGTCGAATCTTGTGAAATAGCCAATAATTGTTTTCGATTTACGTTTACTGCCTTATTCTTCATCCCTTAGCGAAGATCTTTCTGAACTTTACGTAAAACGATGAAATTTTCTAAATAAGAGTGTATGGTACGTTTTGACGTTTTTATATAAATAAGAAATACATTTTTTTCTCTGTTTGTCACTCACTACGGAAAGTAACCTTGCTTTATATATATGCAATATGCTTGAGACCTATTCCAGTGGTTTGACATATAAAAAATTACTTTTATAAAAAATTAATTCCTTCCACCTTCCTGTCTATCAACTCGCTTAAGTCGCATTTCGAAATAAGTGAAGCCCATTTTCCTGGTTAAAAAATCTCCGAACATGGCATGAAACTTCTGACAGAGAAGGTCACAGCACTCAATGAAAAGCTTGAAGGACCATCTCAACGTCAATACGGAATAGAAATGTTTACTAACGCTTCCAATCACGTCATCGGTGCAATGCTGCACCACAGTTTCACAAATTAATTCGAAACGTCTTTTAAGGTCGACATGTAATCATCTACACCAATCGCAAATCACTGTTACATGCTTTCGGGCAGCGTCCAGAATGAGCTTCATCTTGACAATTTCATCCACTGGAGTACATTGTCCAGTTAACGAGGAACATTGGCCATATAACGGGAAAGGACAACATAGTTGCTGACACACTGTCGGGCCATCTCATAATCTGTTTCTATCCGTGACTTAGCTACAGCGCAAGCCGAGGAAAAAGAACTTAACCACCCTCTCTGTTCTGTAATAACCCTTCTCCATTTTCGACAAATACAATTTCAGTACACAGAACTACATTGCGAGGTCTCTTCGAATATGGTTCGAAAAGTTATTTTCGATTTTTCCCTCTCGATTTCCCACCCTGGAAGAAAAACATCACGAAAAGTTATCGGCGAACGCTTCCTCTAGTCTTTAATTAATAAAAATTTCCTTTCGTAGACGAAACACTGCATTCAGTGCCGGAAGAACGAAGTCTGGTCTCACAGTGCGTCATCCATTGGCACATTTGAGCAGATATTTTAACGCTTCGAACACATGTACATAAACCTGGCTAAGCTGAATCTTTGTAAAGGGTTTGATCCAGGCCTGTCCAGCGATGGGAAATTTTCATCGCAAAGACTCAAATTGCAGATATCAATTTTCCACCTACACTCTCCACATTCCAATCGGTATCACGAGAGTGACCACAACCCGAGATATCTTGAGTGAACAGACAGAAGTGGTGGTGGAATTGCGCCGTCTGGACTTTCAGTTAATTTCACCTTGCTGGACAGGCTTGGTCTCTTTTACAGATGGCTATACAGGAGCTTCAGAACAAGCCCTACTCTACCACTAGACAGCAATTTTCGGCATTCCTCTTCAACTTACTTTGGAACTTGGTTCACAAGCCAACGTTCTAGTTGGAAGAATGCGCTAACAACGTCAAAGGCGCTCTTCTCTGCTACAAAGGCTCGTGGGTTAACGCCACCCAGCATTCTTCTTCTCCTCTGCTTCCCTTCTCGGCATCCGATCTGCGTCGAAGGAAGACATCTACACGACAGCAGGAGAGCTCCTCTGTAGTGTGCTCATTTGACTTTCAGATGGACTCCCCGTCCCGCCCCTCGCACCAGCACAGCTCACAGTTTGCCAGAAGACCCCCAAGAGTGACAAAATTTCAAAAATGTATCGGATTTGTATAAAACGTCAATATGGCTGATCAAATATGGCAGCCAAAACTTCCAAATTACATATGTGTATGAAATTTATTATAACCCCTGCTTGAAAACCCTGTACGGAATCCAGAAACTGTTCATGTATGTGTTACCTGACAGAACTAGGAGCTAATCTTGTACAATAAACGTGGCAGGGTCAGCATAAGAAATGGAGACACGGAACTGTACAGAAACATGCAGAGAACGAGGGAACCCTTACGGAAACTTGTACATGCTGATGGTTTGAGCGATTTGGTCGAATATAATCACGTGGCTTGTGGCTCCGAAAAGTATACCGTTGGCCACTGGAAATTGACCCGAAATACAAAAAATAATCTGCGGAAAAATACGAACTAACTCGACTTTTGATTGAATTCATCCCGTGATACATCTGAAATTACGTAAGAGCACTCAAAAAAGAGAAGAGGTCAAGCTCGGCAATGGTAAAGACAAAAGGAAAAAAATAGAGCAAGTTCACCATTGGATCGCCTGCCGAATATACGAAAAGAATGACCTCAGACATTATCCTTTTAATGGTTCCTAATTTTCCTTATAGTAACAAAACGGGCAATGTATATTATCAGCGAGTGAAAGTCCAATATAAGCTTCGTAATAATCCAAATCGTGAAACAAAATTTCGCTTCACTTCCTGTCTTTACGAAGCCAAGAACGAAATTGGCCGTATGATATGCGACACTACCCGACGGTAGGTACAAGGGGTGCTCGCATTATGGTGTGTTCACAAACATTAGGTTGCGTTTGATTTGAAGAAATACATGGAATAGTAGAGGAAGTATAAACTGGGTATTCAATACTCGAAACCGTAGACAATTTTCAGCGATGGATACATGATTTTCCGAGTTTTACGGAGAGCAGAGGCGTATCTGGGGTGTGGCTGGCATCGCACTTGCCTTGGGCGCACTTGAAGGGGGGGGGGGGGGCACCAAATTGGCTTTCCACCTGAGCTAATTCATTTTATTTAAATAATAACCTAAAGCACTCATATGCCCTTCAGTCTATATGTTTCAATTTTTTTTGGAATTTTTATGAAAATGTATATGTGAATTGTGAATGTCAAAATACTTTGATAATAATACAGGCTCACAAAAAAAAGTTTGCGTAGCCAAAAAAGCGGCTTACATAACAGTGTAGCATTGGTCTAGCATAGTCAAATTCTGCATTGATTAGAATTTTCTGCTTACCAGTTCTGTTATTCGAGTTTGAATTTTTTTTATATCAAGTCATCCCAAGTACGCCACCATAAATCGAAAGTCGTTTTTCCTTTCGCAGTAAAATGAATTTTTTATAGCCCTTATGTTTGAAAAGATTTCCCCAGATTTTGGTCGCAAAAAATTTTGTTTTGTAAAAGGTTAATTCCAGAAATATTTCTTCTGAATATAAAAACAGTGAATTTGTTCAAACAATAACCAATTGTTTATAAACGAATGATTTATAAATTTACTTTTATGTTCATTCCTTTTACAGGTAAATCTCTTTAGAGAGTCTAAGAACTATATCGCGCCCATTTTGTGTTTTGATCATCCTACGTGTATTTACAGCTATAAACAACCGGATATTACTTAATACATCACATTCTTTATATCATACTACTCATATAAAAATATACTGTATTCAAATGAGTGCTTCAAGAGAAAAGTGACTGATCTTTTAAATAAAATGACGCACAATATAATCTGAGCGATCGCGCGTCGCACTAAAAAATCTAAATCCTGTGAACTACAAGAAACCACGTAGTATTTCTTTTCGCATTTTCCTCCAGAACAAATGTAGAATAACATGCAAAAAAATGTTTCCTTTCGAAACAAAAATGTTCAATTTGTTTGTGAACAGTTGATACTTTTTAAACGAATTCAATGTTTTCATATTCAGAAGAAATATTCGTAAAATGTACGTTTTTAAACAAAAACTTTAACATAAGAATTTTTGAAATCCGAGTAGCAGTTCACGAGAAAGATGCTGATCATGTTGTAACATTAAATTTTCATTCTTAATAACTAAAAAAAAAAAATCATTTCGCGATCAAAATCTGGGGAAATCTTTCCGAACATAAAAACTATCAAAACATAATGATTATATCTCTTATTATTCTTAGAAAAAAGGTGGCTGTCATTATAGTGATTGAAATAATCTATTGTTTTTAAAGAAACGATGAAAACTCGATAATTATAATTAATTGCACTATTCAAAACATGTGCTGAAATTGTTGGCATACTGTCAATTCTGTATTGTTCATAGTTGAATGTTAATTCTATTTTTGCTAATATTTTTTATAAAATGACAGGTCATCCTATATATTAATTTATCTTATAAAATGAGATAATGTTTTGAAATTCTGAAGATGGAATCAAATAATTTCGCAACCTGAGTGCAGTTGGCAATTAGATTTTATTTTTCAATAAATATTTAATAAATTTGTTCTGTGAATTTGGTGCCATTTCGTATGGTCAAGATGTGAGAATCGTGACGTCACGCCTTGGTGACATGGCGCTCGGAAGGCAAATAAGAGATGGCGGCGTCGTGCGAGGACCTGATTGGGCCTACTGGTAAGTCTGCCATTGACTCAAGCTGCGTTCAGTAACTATGAAGCTTGAAGTAATCGAATAAAATGGTGCAGGATCAAATGAAGGTCAACAAGAAGGGATTGTGATTTATTAAATATATAAACAAATTTTATTCGAGGAATATACAATGAATCAACTCATCTCTCGGTAATTTTTCGACGTTGACAATTTTCATTGTAAGGCCGAAGACAAGAGAAAAAAGAAATATATCATTAATCAACCTAAATATCAATAATAACTTTCTCGAACATTGATCACTGGCAGTAGGTCCTGGACGCAGGTCTTGAGGGATGCCAAATGTGTTCTTTACACGCGTGTTTTCCTTGATCATTAATTGAAATGTACACAACATGAGATAACCTGCGCTTGATCTTATAAGGCCCTTCATACTTATCGCATAGATTAGCTGCAAGGTTGTCTTCCTTTTTAGAGAGAACGCACTGATGCTTCAGGACGAGGTCACCTACCTCGGAAGAACGAAAATGCTAACTCCCGTCATATTGTTTGGCTTCAGATATATATGCGCGATCAAGATTTCGGAAAATCAGATTCCTGAGGTGGTCTACTCGTTAAATGTGCTTTAAACAATTCGTAGAGTCTAGAATAACGCGCAGAGATCCCCTCTTAAGGTCACTTTTCAACGAACGGTACGGGAGAGGCTTACGCCCAAAGTTCAGAAAAGATGCTGAGACCTTCAGCGTGCCTTGGGAAGCGGTATTACAGGCAAAGCGGAATTCAGGCAAGTGGAGATCCCACTCCTTCTAGTTCTTATGGAGGAAAGCTACAATCATAGTCTTAAGTACGCGGTTAACGCGTTCGGTAGGGTTATTCTGCAGTTTGTAAACCGGATTTTTGGTATGAATAATTCCAATGGTTAGACACATCTGCTCCAAGAGCGTATTAACGAACTCAGTACCATCATCTATGTGGATTACCTCCAGAGTACCCCAACGCTAAACGATAAAATCCTTAAAAGCCTTTCTAATAGACGGGCCATTAGCTGTTCTAATTAGAAGTACCTCCACCCAATTAGTAAAAAGGAAAATTTTCCTATACAACCCTGGTCAAACTATAAATCATCGAGGTGTCATCCCACTCAAACTTAGATCCTCGGGAACTAAAATAGAATTTTTCATCGCCTCCTGCTTCAAATAAAAAAGTAACAACAGGAACCGACAGAGAACTACCCTCCCTTCAACCAAGGATATCTTCTGGATATGATTACAATGCCTAATAACCAGTCGCGGACAAATGTTCAGGGATGGTCCCGAAGTAAAAACCTCCAAGCGGTGGTGTAACTACTGGACCGAAAGCTGAATGACACCTGGGTGAGGTGTCTTACACAGTGACTTGGAGATATCGGGCGGCCTTGCAGAAAATACAGCCTCATCCTTAGTTGCGGGGCTTTACAAAGATAGACAGACCCTTTCCCTAGCTGCTTGTGAGAACACAATTGACACCATTAAACCACCAATAAGTTGCACATGCGATTCAAAACGATCGAACGCGCAGAGCATCCGAAAAACAAAACGCTGGACGCTGGACTGCTACGATGCCAGCAATATCCCTGCTCAGAGAGGCTTTAAGGTGTACAGACCTATTGGAGAGAGGTATACAAGATCCCGAAAACATTGGAGTTGAAAGAAGATACTCATCATATAACCCGCTTTAAGGAGTTTTGCGACAACCCTATAACATCCGAGGAGAAATGTCCATCAATCACTGTCGAGGGTACACAGGAGAAATTGGTATTGCCTTTGGATTGGACAAGTGTGCCAATTACAATCTCAAGCGAGGACGGATTACTGGCGTCCCCGGAGACCCTGAGCTTGTGGATATAAGGGTTTTTAAACATCCTGCAAACTGTGAGGAGTTTTTATAATTCTGAACATGAGATTCTCGAAAAGTATCAAATGATATGTGGCTGAGAATAGTGAACACATTTCTTAGGAATTGAATTGGAACAGAAAATCCATCAGAAGAATTGAAAACTAGCAAAATGAATAATAAAAAATAAAATAAATAAAAGCCTATGCCAACAGCCATACCACGCTGAAAAAACCAGTTCTCGTCAGATCACTGAAGTTAAGCAGCGTTGGGCGCGGTTAGCACTTGGATGGGTGACCATTCGAGAAAACTGAGTGCTGTTGGCACATCGTGGGTGTGGTGAGCCCACACTTGTAGTTATTTACTACAAGTTATCAACCTAGAAACACTACCCGAATCGGGTAGTGTCACGCCTACCCCGAAAGGGAAATGGCTTAATGGTATACTATGTGATTCCATATTAAGTGTAGCGCAAAACTGAACAATGTTTCAATAATCTGTGATTAAACCGAATGCCTATGGCGCCCATCCTGAAAATATCATCACCGCTATGTTAAGTGATAAAAGGTTGAATGTGAGACAAGAAGTTATGAATCAAATTTTATCTGCTAAAAAATCTAGCTCCAATGTGATGAGAAAATTTGAAGTTCGAGGGCTTAATTATCATCACTGGCTGAATTTGAAAGTCATTTTAGATGAGACAATTTCTTTTAGACGCTGTATCACATTTACAAAAATAGAAACGGCTTCATTAGAGCTTGGATAGAGGCTCGAGACTTTCGGGATGATTAACGCCCTTTTCTTTTAATTCTATACAGGGTGTGTAAAAAATGGCTTTAGTATGAAGTACTTAACTGATTTGAATGCTGGATCTCGTCAAATATAAGAAATATTTCCATAGAAGTGTGAGAATTAACATTTTTCAGATTTGAAGCATCCTTGTCCATGTGCTTACATCAAATATTTTTGTTAGAATCTATAACTTTGCCTGTGCGTTACTAGCCTCCAGTAGAAAGTTTAAAGATCTGAGGCCTTTTTAAAACGATTTTGTTCATTTTTTAGGACCAAACTTATTAACAAATAACTATGTGAGAAAAAAGTGTTTTATGTGCATTTTTTAAATTTCAGCTGATAGACTAAGGAGGCAAAATGAAACAAATTTAATAGAAGCACCTAATAGAAGAGAACATATGGACAGTATTGCCAAGGAGATAAATCAAAACTTGCTTTACAATACATCTTGTACCTATCAAGAAATGGCAGCCATGTTCTTTAGCGAAGAATAAAACCGAGTGAAACAAAATTTATACAAGGTAATGAAACATACAATACATGCACAGACATAATGCATTATGATAAGGGAACAATTATTGAAAAATGATTAGAAAGAACTTAAGGAAGATTCAGGTACAGAAGAAAATGTTTATTTAACGATTGAAGTATTACAATTACGTCACTGAATGAAAGCTATTGTAGCATGATATCTTTTTTCAGAAATAATAAGTGCAACGATATGAAATTGATGTCATAAAATAAAACAGAAATATAAAGGAACTTTATTTACATAACAAAATTTCGCCTGTGCATTAAGTTCTTTTAATTGAGATAATGTCAGGACCGGGAGTAAATGTTGGCGGGGCTGTCATGCTGAGAACCAGAAGAAGAGACATCAGTATCAAACCAAACCGAAAATTGAATCGAAAGTCTTCGAGAGGAATGATTTATGAGAACGAGGAACTCAGGCTGAGGACCATACACATTAATGCGGAGGTCGAGCAAGGTAAGAAAAAAATATACAATATAAAAACTTTTCTTGTGAATCAGAAACTTTCGCGACTGGGCAAAATCTTTTCTGGGTCACGGAGTTGATGCCAAAATTGTGCGTGCCTTAAAATTTAGTGCCGTTTGGCTTCCTTCAGATAGCTTGACATTTGAAGATAATCGGAGAAGAAAATCGAATTGGGAGATAAAGTTGAAGTTTTTGATTTTCAGTAATTTGAACACGATAGGTAAGCTCTGAGAATTCGTTAAACGCTACCGCAGGAAGGCACCAGAGGTGTGGTTGGAAGCTTTAGTTGAAATTGCCCGTTGCGTGTTAAAGTTAGTGTAAGCGAGCAAAGTTGCTTCTGCAAGGGCCTGATTGCACTTGGTTTTACGATATAATAGCAACTTCGATGGTCGAGCGGCCGTCCTTAACCTTATTTCTCCCCCTTCTTCTATTTGTGTGTTTATACAATATTAATTTGTCGATTAGTGGTAGCACGCGTTTAGCGAAACGTATGCTCTGATGTTTTTTCATTGTGATAACAAATATTCAAATTCGATTTTTCTTGACAGATCATTTATGTGGAAGGTAAACGGATGTAGGAATTTTTTTTAACGGACAGGTTTTTTTTTAATTAGTGTAGAAATTTTGCTTTGTGAACCACCCAGGGAATAGAGTTGTTCTTCATGTAAAATTACTTTACAGTTGGGTATAATTGTTCATCAGTTTGTTGTATAACAAAATTATTTTGTTATAAAATCTTTATTATTTATCATTGGAATGGCATTCGATGATATGGAATTATACCTGTAATATTAGAGTTCAAAATAAGAGGTTCTTTATCGTCAAAAATTTTATTTGTTATAAATAATTCATTCAAACAAATACTTAAGTGTACCAGTTTGATGTGAAAAAATCATTTTGACATTACGGAATTTATGGGATCGTTAGCAACTTGTCAGCCCTACGTGGCCTGTGTTAGGTTACAGTGTTTAAACAAACTGTGAAATTTAATGTGAACAATGTTTATTATTAATAGAACAGAGGATTAATTATAATAAGTATATAAAAACTTGCGGTTACCTTCCTACGCAAGAAAGGGCGAATGAGGTGTTTGCTGGTCGATTGAATCTCCGTGTGTATCGTAAAGCAACGACGGAACTCTGCCGGATGCTTGTAATAGTGAAAAGGTGCACGAGCACTTTTCAGTAGTGGTAGTGCTATACAGGGTACTTCAGCAGATACCCAATCCACGCTTGAGTTCTTTTCACGAACGTTAACGCTGCAGACTTTATTCGTAAAAGACTCACTTTACGAGGACCGAAAGTCTCAGCCGAAGGAACTTTAGTACAAGACTCGAACACACGTTAACTACTTTAAAAGTGCACGGCTTAATCAGAGTGTTTCTTCGGTCACAATGAGATAGAAGACGCGACTTTGTCAAAGTGTTTCATTATTCGTAGATCGAAATGAACAGTATGACTGCTTGATACGTAAAGACAATTGACAAGGCTAGCGTAGGGGTTTATATACGCTTCACATTTCGATAAAGTCACGAACTTTCTTAGAAGCGACTTTCACCGATTGACCAGAGCACGTTTTGTGTCAAAATTGACCAAGGCACGTTCCTGTCACAAATCGATCAAGGCAGGTATTTATTGAAATTGCTTTTAAAATAAATCATATTAATGAGTTTCGGATTGCTTCTGTGAAGACTATTTATGTCCCGTTTACTGGTACTTCCAGTGGTCGGCTGTGTCTTCTCTACATCGGCTACGTGTCATTTGATATGCGCGAGTCCTGTTATTACATGCGGTGACTAATAGCTACCGCAGCGGCCAGCGATCGCACACCTCTACTCTTGACCTTTTCTGGAGTATGGATATTATATCTTAACAAAATTATGCGTGGTACTTCCGGTCAGGCATTCTCGGTTTCGATTCGTCTGACTAATTCAGTGAGCATTCACTTGAATATTGAATGTTCCTTGTCTTTGGATAAGTTACAATTTAAAATGCCATCGGTATTCATACATAATTTCGGACTTAATAATTACGTTTTAGAGCATCTATAAACTTACATGATTACTAACTAATAGTTTGAGTTGTTAAAATTCATATGAGATTTCATGTTCAATAATTCATTATGTTTTATTGAGTCTTTATCCTCCCGTGGTACTGATGTCTGTTTACCTTACGGTCTCTACATTATCATCAGTGGTACATGTACCGACGCTAGGGCAAAGATCGGAAGAGTCTTGCGATGAGCATGACAATAATGTATTGCTACTGAGTCTGTTCTCAAGGTGGAAGAGGGCGAGTATTGCGACACAAAAGTTTAAATTTTCGGGATGTAACAGTCCTCCCTTCTTAAAATAGTTAATCGTCCCCGATGAATTCTTAATTTCACTCGGAGAAAATTCAAGCGCATTCCCTTTTTGCTATGTTTTAACGTTCAATTCTTCAAATTTATATTTCTTTTGTTAAAATTCTGATGATTATAATCTGTGATGAGAATAGACTAACGGGATCATTTTATATTAAACTCGGAATTTTATATATCGTCATGGTGTGAGGATTTACTATTGTTAGGAAAGTGGATGTATAGTGTGCTTGTGTTTTCTGTGCGTGCCCTAGTAAGTACACTTTCCTTTATCTGTCTTATCTTCTGCCCTCCTTTGGTCCAATGGTTTACTGAATCTGTTCTGCAGAAGTTTTCTGGTGTCATCAAAATTTTCTATGATGTCATTTTAGCATCTGGATCATGGCTTGCTGCATAATTGTTCATTCTTTGTCAGCCATCGAGAGTGATAGCTCTGATACAGGTTTGTCTTCCACTTCCACGGTGCTTTATACGGATTACTGTGCAACTCAAAACGTAGCGATGGATCTATCAACAAATTATGTTACGTCAAGTTTGTTAGGTGAGTAAGACTTGAATTTTATTTTAGTGCAGTTTCTTCTCTTAAAATGGCAACATCTCCTACTAATGGGTCTTGCTTGAGTGCATCTGCTGACTGTTTCGATTCAAATTCCATGTTGAATATTGTTTTTAATGATCGGAATCCGGCTTGTTTCGAGTTTAATAGTGCGGTTAATGAAATCGTTCGTAAAATTTCAATTCCTCATGTTGCGATTTCAAATGTGACTGATAATGTGGATGACGCATCAGTAATTTTACCGTTAGACTTCGAACAATGTATCAGTGATTTTGATTTGTCGTCCCTTGAGCCTGGGTCCGTTGTGAGTGAAAAAGCGATTGTTCAACCTAGTGCTCCTACATATTCTCTTCCGGTTCTATCGACATTGGATAGTTGGTTTGTTCGGTTGGCACACCTGGATAATAGTGCGGGCATTTATTATTTTCCTATTTGGGGTTTTAATCCTGACAAACTTTTTGAAAAATTCATTGCGTTATGTCGGGATAAATTTGGCTGGAACGTCGGGAAACAGGATTTTGTCGCGCTTCATCGTCTGACTCGACATCGTGGTCGTCGATATCCTGGATATTTTATTCGCCTATTTTCTCGTGAGTTGAAGAAGAATATTTTGGAGTGCGCCGGCCTATTTAGGATACTAGGTGTAAATGTTGGTTTACCTTTGGTACATGATCAAATTAGTAAGTTTCGAACTAACGAATTTTCATTTTTCTAAATTTTGCGTTTTGCTGATTTTAGATGTTCCCAGGAGGACTTCTTCTTTGCATCGTTCCGTCCGGGATTTATACGTCAAATTGTTGAGCCTGGATACAGCATTGGGCTTCTGGTCGGCTTTATATCGAGTTGACGAGGTGTATGACGTCATCACTCTTTATCCTCCCGTGGTACTGCTCGCTGTTTACCTTACGGTTTCTACATTATCATCGGTGGTGCATGTACCGACACTAGGTCAAAGATCGGAAGAATCTTACCATGGGCATGACCGTAATGTATTGCTGCTTAGTCTGTTCTCGAGGTGGAAGAGGGTGAAGTGTAACGACACAAAAGTTTAAATTTTCGGGATGTAACAGGCCGAACTCCTCTGATGGACCGGATCATAGGGAAAGTAGGGATGAATGGAGAATGGCAAGCCGGATAATAACACAATCAAAAATTAAGTTCGTCGCTCGGCGTTTCGACCTATTCATGGCCGCTGTGGAAGATGGCATATTCCCGGCGATGATTCAACAAAGTTTCGATGTTTTGATCAGACCATTGTGAAACAGTTTTTGGGCTTGAATAGATATGGGATATACCGCTTTGGCATGGAAGTAGGTTAAAGCGATTTTTATACTAAAGCCGGGGAGGGACTCCTACTGTGAGTCCAATGAACATTGGGTAATTTAGTCAATTTTGATATAAAGAAGGAAATCTTACCAGATAAACATCTTCACAGTAATCAATTTGTCTCACAGAAAGGCAAATCCACCGTTGACACACTTCATGCAATTACCTCCCGCATTAAATATGTAGAACAAACGGGATATGTAGCGACTGCAGCGTTCAGTAACACCTCTACATTACCTATAGTCAATTCTGCAGAGGAACATGGTGAAGGTACGTTTGTTTTGCTGCATGTGCTCTATGCTATGCGAATTTCTCCAAACTGAGCTACCTGGCTATCTGCGACCCTGTGGGCACTCAGTGGCATATCAGTGATTTAATTCATGTCTGGCAAAAACTGGGTCCACCTGATATGGCTTCCTGGACACGAGAATATTGAAAGTAATCAGAAACCTGATATGCTTGCAGATGGTGGGACTACAATAGCCTTTAACGGAGCTAAACTGTATTGCGGAGCCTCTTATGCTTCGGCCAAGCATGCCATTGAAAAGTTATTCCTGGAGGAAGGCACGAGGTATTGGAAGATGGCCGAGGTCATGATACACTCTAAAAATTTCATCAAAGATGCATATTCAGGATAGTTTAAAAAGCTCCTGAACATTTCCTATATAGCAATAAACGCCTATATAGCGGAAACCGGCCTCATGAAGGAGGTCTACATCCAAGCGTACAGTATAATAGTTTACATTTAGATAACCGCAGTGCTGTAGGATATAAATGCCCCTGACTATTTCTTATAAAAAAATTATAATAGTGAGGATGATGTTTAAAACTTTTAATAAAAAATTAGTATAAGAATGATTTTTTTCATACCTACACTTGTACAAAAAGTCTGAAAAAATGTTCGTGTAACTGTTGCCTACAGCTGAGTATTTGGTGTAACTGTGTATAAGTTTGTTGTAGAACAAAATTATTTTGTGCTAAAATCGATATAATTCATTATTGTAATCAAATTTGATAACTTATTATCGCAATGGCACTTGCTAATGAAAAATTGTCTTAATTTGAAAACTTCTAAAAAAGTAGATCAAAAGATGATTTTTCATCAAGAACTTTTAAAATCCCTTAAAATCATTGAAATTTGCGGAAATCTTACGAAAACTCCTTGGAATCGTTCCATATCTTCCGAAATTTTATTAAATTCTTTACAAACGCATGGGATCCATTTGTGTCAACAGACACTGTTCAAATAATTTGTTCAAATATGCATGTTATGAAGCATGAATAAACAACTGCAGGGCGCGACAGCTACTTTAGCATTTATTTCTACTACGTAAAAAATAAGGTAGATAAAACAACTATAGAACCCACGGACGTTATGTAACATTTTCCGTAGAATCGGTATGTAGACAAATTGTTCATACAATTTTCATGTGAACAAATAAAAAATAAGGTTATTCATCATCCTGTCCAGCTAATAGAGACAATCTTT
Organism: Andricus curvator; assembly: GCA_932195095.1. NCBI lineage: Eukaryota > Metazoa > Arthropoda > Insecta > Hymenoptera > Cynipidae > Andricus > Andricus curvator. The sequence continues at coordinate 48,867 of CAKNYM010031145.1, forward strand.
TCTATCCTTGTGATCAAAAGAGGTAGCGCAAATTCGGCCGATCGCCTCTCTACATTCTCATTTTCTCTTCCGTGATAAACAGAGGTAGCGCGAAATTAGCCAATCGCCTTTCTACCTTCTGCTTTTCTCTTCCCGTGATAGAACAAGGTAGCGCAGAGGAGGACGATCACTTCTCTACTTTATCTCTTTTTCTGTTTCTGTGGTAGAACGTAGTAGCGCAATGGCGACCGTGGCATCTCTAACTTCACCCTTTCTCTTCCCATGATAGAACGCGATAGCGCAAATTCGGCTGATCGCCTCGCTACATTCTCCGTTTCTCTTCCGTGATGGAGTGAGTTAGCGCGAGGTTGGCTGATCGCCTTTCTACCATTTGTTTAGCTTTTCCCGTGATGGTATGAAGTAGCAAAAGGGCGACCAATCGCATTTCTACCTTCTGCTCTTCTCTCCACGTGATAGAACGAGGTAGGAAAACGCCGGATACTCACCTCTCTACCTTCTTTCTTCTTTTCTCATGATGGAGCTAGAAGCACAAAGGAGGTCGATCACCTTCCTACTTTATCTTTTTTTCTCTCTTCGTAAGAGAACGTGGTAGCTCAAGGGCGGACCGTTGAGTCTCTACCTTCACAATTTCTCTCCCCGTGACGGAACGCGGTAGTGCAAAGGCGGCCGATTGCCTCTCTAACTTCTCAGCTTTTCCCCTCGATAGAAGCAGGTAGTGCAAAGGCGGACGACAGCCTCTCTAACTTTTTCCTCTCTCCATCATGGAATTGAGTAGCGGAAAACCGGCCGTTGGCTACTATACCTTACCTCTTTACCCCACATAATAAAACATAGTAGCAAAAAGGCAGCTGATTTCCTATCTACCTTCTCGTTTTCCTTCCTCGCGATAGAAAGTGGTAGCGCAAAGGTGGCTGATCTCATCTCTACCTTTTCTTGATAACTTCCCGTGACAGAACGAGGTAGCGCAATGGCTCACGACCGCCCCTCTAACTATTAATTATCTTTCCTCGTAATAGAAAAAGTAGCGCAGGTAAGACCAAATGCCTCTCTACCTTTTCTTATTTAGCCCCGCGATAGAACTAGATTGCGCAAATGTGGACAATACCATCTCTGCCTTTTTTCTATCTTCCCAAGATGTAATTAGGTAGAGAAAAGGAGACCATTCATCTCTCTACCTTCTCCTTTTCCCTCAACATGATAGGATGAGGTAGCGCAAAGTTTCACGATCGATATTCTTTTCCCGAGATAGAAAAAGGTAGCAGACGCTTGCCACTTTACCGTCTGTTATTCTTTCCTGTGATATAAGAAGAAAGCAAACAGGCAGCCGATCGCCTCACGACCTTCTCTCTTTCCCTCCCGTGATAGAATACAGTAGCGCAAAGTAGGATGATCACCTTGCTACCTTCTCATTTTACAGCACGATAGAATGCGTTATCGCAAATGTGGACGATGGGCTCACTACCTTCTCTTTTCCTTCCCTGTGATTGAGCGAGGTCGCGCAAAGTGGCTGTACTCCACTCTGCGCAATGGCAAACAGTCGATTTCTTACCTTTTTTTTTGTCTTCTGCGCAATAGAGTGACGAGGCGCAGAGGTAGCTAATCTACCTTCCCTTTTTCTCTCGACGCAGTAGAAAGGGGTAACGCAAAGGCGGAATATCGCCTTTCTACTTTTACTTTTTCTCACCCCTTGATGGACGAAGGTAGCTAATGGAACGCAGTAGAGAAAAGGCGGACGCTCGTACCTCTACCATTTCTTCTTCTCTCTCCTTGATTGAACGGGATAGCGCAAAGTTGTACTCACGCCTCTCTACCTTCTGTTTTTCTCTCCTGTGATAGAACAAGGTATAGCGACGTCATCCCATCGCCTTTCTACATCATCTTTTGCACCCTAATGATAGAACGACGCATAGTGGGCTGGGAGACTCAGATTTTTGGCCGAAAGTCGAAAAACCCATTAAAATATGCAATCTACTGATTCCAAAAAGGTGGACCACAGTAGGATAAAAGACCCAATTTTGTAGCCAAAAGTCAGAAAAGTAAATCTTAAAACTTCCCATTTAGGAGCCTCGGTGGCTCAGACGATAGAGCGTCAGGCTGCCGTGCAGGAGGACTGGGGATCGATCCCTGAGCCGGTACCAATAGAAATTTATCTATGTACTTCAACCGGGGCTCCGGTGATTCGGAACTCACCTTAAGCGTTGGGTCCCCTCAGAAGAGGCTGGTTACGTACCAAGGCGTAGGCCCCATGTCGAGGGGACTAGCCTTGCGGGTCAAAGTCGATTTTGAGAAGACTCGAAAATGAATCAGCGATCTCTTTGCGCTCGAGGCACCTACGGGGGACTTTTGCGCTTGAGGCTCCTACGGGGGACTCCTATGCTTGAGGCTCCTAAGGGAGACTCTTGTTTGGCGGTCGCTGGCCAATTTCGAGTAATGAACACACACACATACGCTTACATAACACACCAGGCAGTGCTTCAAATCTGTGCATCTAACTGATGACCACAGAGGGATCGCTCCGTTCACCCTATCCTGGCAGTATTGCCTTTCTGCGGCCTGCTAGGGAGGCTGCCGAAGGGCAGAGTGGGTGAGGATCACTTTGCCTGATCAACAAAGTAGGACGTCATTTACTGAGCGAGAGCTACGCCTGGCACCTGAGAGGTATATTCTCAGAATAAACAGGGGTGTGGCACAATAGGCTTTATAGCTTGAGTGCCAGGCGTGCGACCTCACGCCCCCGTCCACATTACAACTAACAAACTTCCCTTTTTTTGTAGTTCACTTTCAATGTTAATATTATATTATATATTGATGACAAATAAATTATTTTTAATCACCAAAGTTGTATTACCCGCATTTTGGGTCCCGATAAATATTATTAATTTTACATTCAAATTCGTATGATGTGGAAAGTTTACTAGAATCATTCATAATATTTGTCTTAGCGTAAAATCAAGGACAATTTAGCTTTTTTAATCTCCAGGGCCGTACTGTGATAATAATAGACTCTATATATCTTTTTTTTTAATTAAAATTCAAGGCAAGTCTTATCTAGGCAGAATATTAAAATCTAAATAAAGTTACAAAAGTATTTTAAATTAGGAAAGTCAATATCCTCGGTCGATACAGTAGACCCATGATGACTAACTTGAATCAAGTTTCTCTGAAAATGTGCTTGCTTGTCCCTATTATTGCTGATTCTTTTTCGGGCACCTGCCGAATATTTTAAGCCGAAAATGTGTGAAATTTTCAGGTAGCATTTAAATATATCTAGGTTTTTGACTTTTTCGGTACAGTCTTTTTTAATCCTGGCGTACAAACAGCAGATTCTTAAATTTGTATTTGCTCAAAACCTTCAATTTTGCGTCAAAAAAAGGGTCCAACTATTTGAGATATACATGTATTAGAGTGGTCCAAAAAAAGCGTATGTTTAAATGTTCATGGGCGCGTGGAAATTCGTATAGCCTAGGAACAATCAGAATATGCCTATTTTTTGTTTCGTTGTAGAGTAATTTTTCAGCTTGCTAAAATGTTAAAAAAATTTTTGTTAATGTAATGTAAAAGTGATAAAACTGTGAGTCCACTCTAAGGATTCACCTGCTTGGATGGTTATGAGTTATTTATGATTTTATGGCGTGTTCGTGCCTTTACCGGGTTTGCCGAGTTCTGCCACTCTCTTTAGGTTCAATTTTTATTTCGAATTTCCAATAGAATAGGTTCGACTTAGCCGTTTATGACAGTCGCTATTAACGCTTCACCTGTATTCTGCAAATATTGAAATTCTGGTAGATTTCTCCTCGTTGTAGAATTGTTACATAATATTTCTGAAATATGAAAAGTTGACTAAATCCATCTTGAAATTTCGGAGAACAAATAACTGCAACATTGAATAAATTGTTTCATAACTTCTTATGAAAAATTGAACTTCAAAAAAAGTTGTATTTTTACATGTTAAACTCCATAAGAGGAACAATTGCTTCTAGCAAGCTGAAAAATAACTCTACAACGAAACAAAGAAATAGGCATATTCTGATTTTTCCTAGGCTATACGAATTTCCACGCGCCCATGAACATTGAAACAGTCATGGGCGACTGGAAATTCGTATAGCCTAGGCAAAATCAGAATATGTCTATTTTTTTGTTTTGGTGTAGAGTCATTTTTCAGCTCGCTAAAATGTTTTAAAAATTGTTGTTGAAGTAATGTAAAAGTGATAAAACTGTGAGTCGACTCTGAGGATCCACCTGCTTGGCGACTGGAGGCTTTTTCTCACTCCGTTCAAATGTCTACCTAGAGACTTACGCCCTAAACGTTTATTACTGGAAACTTAAAGTGTCATTGTTAGCAGCTTACTCCGGCTGCGTCACTCTACCCCTAAAAACCCTTAACCCTAAACTCTGAAAAACTGCTGTTGGTCGAAGAGAGGCAGCAATATTAATTTGCATAAGTGTGTCTCCTTCGCACTTATAGTCGAAATGGATATTATAAAAGTTGAAAATAAAATGCATTGTAAAGTTAATTTTGAGATATTGTTATTACCAAAAATTCTGCACTTATTCAAAATAGTCGGTTTATTAGTTCATTTTTAAATATCGGAATTAATTAGTCTTGAGAAATATTTAATAAATGAAAGTAAACATTTAATTTCTGCAAATAGTATTTTTTATTGAATCAAGTTTTCAAGAAAATATTAAATATGACAATGACAATTCTTTTGTGGATAAAAAAAACACTCCTACAAGTCTTTTAGACTTTTTTACGTATCTCGTGTCTTTTGGCGTAATATTGGACTTTTTAATTTTTGCATAACAATTTCCATAAATAAATTAAAAACGATGAGTTCTGTCGAAAAATGGTTCAAAGAAATTCTGTAGGAATTTTTAAAAGCTGAAATTCTTCTAAAAACCTTTCCCCATATTTTGCGTCGTTTAGCCCAAAATTTAAATTTTGTATTTTTTAAATAGTTTTTTCGATAAATCCAACCTTAAAATTAGAATTTTTTACTTATTTATTTTCGATGCATAAAACTAAAATTATGAGTTCTATCAAGAAGTGTTTTGAAGAAAAATGATAGATATTTGAAAAAACTTCAATTCTTCTCTTAAACTTTTTTCACGTAATCATAAGAATGTAAAAAGAAAGGAAGGTTTTGAGCAATATCGGACATTCAAGAAATTATTGTTTGGCGCACATCGAGACAATTAATTACGAAAGAGATAATCATCTACAGAGTTTTTTAACGCGGTCTTATCACTATCGGGTACATGATGTTGATGAGAATTCACATTTAGGAGGAAACATTGCAACTGCTCTTCATTTGCAGTTATGTGAGAGTTGTACTCGGAAATTAACGCTACTCCGCGTTCTGCGTTGTCGTTAGTGACTGGTAATCCGCAAATTGCATATAAAGCAAATTTGTAATCCTCTCTGGAATTCCAGGTCTCTGGATCGAAGTTCAAAAAATCAGAAGAAATATTTCTATACTTCTTGTAGTCACAAGCTTGTCGATAGTTAAAGCCTTAATTTCATTTTTTGCTTCAGATTAAGTTCTAAGCGCTTTGATTTTCCGGGAGGAAAAGTCCCTAGGGGGTTGAGGCGCATTTTAGAATATCTAAATAAATTACAGCAGTTAATTTAATTTTGTACATATCATTGATTAATCAATTTTAATAAAGCAACTGGTTTGTGAGCACTTTTAAACAATTCAAATACAAATATTTTCTGTTAAGCCATGTAATTTTGAATGGAAATTAATAAAATAAATTATATTAAATCAATTATTCAAATAACATTATTAAATATTTTTGAATAAAAATAAAAGTAATATGCAACTTTCAATATCGCAATTTATAGAATTTCAAAAGTTACGAGTTATTTATGATTTTGTGGTGTTCGTGCCTTGGCCCGGTTTGCCGAGTTCTACCACTCCCTGAAGCGTCAATTTGTATTTCGAATTTCCAATAGAATAGGTTCTATTTAGCCGTTTATTACACTCGCCATAAACGCTTCACCTGTATAGCCTACGGGTGAACCTATAGTTACATTATCAGTTTTTACCCATTTTTCAAACCCCTTTGTTTAATATAAAGCTTTGACTATTTCTGTTGTTCTTTTCCATTCTGAGAGGTTTAGAGTATACTCTGTAAAAATTTAACTCCAAATTTATTTAAATCCAGTGCGATTTACCGCGGTTCTACTGGGACTATTGACATTTTTTTTAGATGGCAGTTGCTCTCAGTGGGACCCTGCGGTGGTTGTTTAACTCTTTTTTTTTAAATTATATATATACATATATATGTATAATTTTAAAAAAAGTTAAAAAACCACCGCAGGGTCCCACTAAGAGCAACTGCCATCCAAAAAATGTCAATAGCCCCCACTAGCACCGCGGTAAATCACACATATGGCCACGTCTCACAACTGTGCGATGGCTGGTCATAGGCAACGACGAAATCACAACGACAGGCGGGCGAAACCCTCGTGTGTCTTCAGGAAACGAAGCGACCCAAGGATGAAAGCTTTCTGCATCCATCTCGCAAGTGCCTTGGCATATTTTTGGCACGCAATTATGGCTTTAAGGTTACGAACCATTGATAGTTTCGCACCTCCGAGAGCACCTATCACAAGGACAATTACTTGTACCGAATAATTTGGGTACAGTCGTTGTATCTCTCTTTTAAGGTCTTGATACCTCTCCTCTTGTTCTTTCTCCTTTGCAGTGATGTTGTATTCGGACGGAGCCGAGAATTCGATCACGAATATAGTTCGTTTCTCGAAGTCTTGGAGAACAGTGTCAGGCCTCGAGTGCGCAACGGATACTGCTGCCCGAAAATCGTAGTTCCAGAAAATTTGGCACTTATCGTTTCGGACAATCGACTCTATTTCCTTTGGAGCGTTCTGCAGGGCAGGGCCGCGGCCAACACCGTAAGAGCGACAAAGATGGTGATAAAGCACTCTTAGGGCCACATTATGTCTATAGATATACGTCGTTCCCGCGTGGGTCGGACACCCTGATAGTATGTGTTCTAGGTACTCAGCGTGTGCATGACACGCTCTGCACCTATCACTGGGAACTTCTTGACATAAAATGCGCTCACGGTATGCTAAGGTGGAAATGACACCGTCCTGGCATGCAAAAATAAAACCCTCTGTACCTGAATTAAGCCCTGATGATTTGAGGAAAGCCAAAGTTTGCTCCTTCGACAAGGACTGTTTTTCTACATTTCTGTGAAAGTTTCCGTGCATTTTCTTGTCGAGTAGCTCTTGGTGAAAATTTACAACCTCTGCTTTCTTCACTTTGGTTTTTAGAAGTCCGCGGCTTTGTAAAGGAACGCTCCTTTGCCAATCATCTCGTGGTTCCTGACCATCTTTAGGAGGGGATTTCTGCCATTCGCAAGATGTAAGCTGTACTTAGAACAATCCGGTTACGAAGACACTGGAGATTCAGAAGTCCGCGTCCGCCTTGACAGCGTGAAATATATAATCGCGGAACTGACGAATTGATATGCAAGCTTTTATGCATATGCATGATCTTACGTGTAATGACATCAAGGGCCTTAAGCTCGTTCTTCGTCCATGGAACTACCCCAAACGAGTAGAGTAGAACCGGGACGGCAAGCATGTTAGTCGCCGATACCTTGTTCAACGCCGACAGATTGGAAAACCAAATCTGTCGAAGAAGATGCTTGTATCTGCTTCGGAGAGACTCCATCACTGATGTTACGTCCTGAATGCGGTTTTGAGGCACGCGCAGGTATGTATGGGTCTCTCCAGTATTAAGATGTCTGATAACACTTATATCCACAAGCTCAGGGTCCTTGGGAACGCCAGTAATCTTTCCTTTCTTCAGATGAATTCTGGCACACTTGCCCAAGCCAAAGTCCATCCCAATCTCTCCTGTGTAGTGCTTGACAATATTTATAGCTGTTTGAAGTTTGCTTTTACCAGAGGCATAGATCTTCAGGTCATCCATATAAAATGCATGAGTGACCTAATGCTCGCTCTCATTTGTGTCGCCAAAAAGGTATCCAGGAGAATTTCGTAGTGCGAGAGATAGAGGCAGAAGAGCAAACGGCTCATGGTATCACCTTGAAAGGCACCCCTCTGGAAGGTGACGTTGAAGGTTGAATCGAAAGCTTTCCGGTAGTCAATCCAGGCCATTGACAGGACGCGCTGATGGGCTGCAACGTCTTTACAGACACAGGCTTGATTTCGCAAAGACTGATGCGAAACGTGCTGAAGCTGTGGGTGTTTCTGGCACCACAGAGTGTGCATACGCGCCATGAAGCCTCCGCGAACAGGGATAATGCTGGCATCTTAACAGTCTAGCACGTCATCCCTGAGTCGATCCGTCCACTCAATGTGGGCGTTTCGCCGGTTCGTTGTCGTGTTTCCATCTAAATTATTTTCAGAACCCCGAACTCTAGGCTGATCGGCATTTTTTGCCGACCCATTGTCGGGTGCTCTGCGCGTTCGATTGTCTGGAACCGCATCTACAATGTTTTGGTGTTTTCGTGGTTTCATTGTTGTTCCCACGAGCAGCTTGGGAAAGGGTTAGTCCATCCTTGTAGAGCCCCGCGTGCAAGGATAAGGCTGATACTCTGAGAGGTCGCCCGTTATCCCAGAGTCTATACATATATATATATATATATATATATATATATATATATATATATATAAAGTTATAGAGGTTACAGAGGTTACAGAGGTTACAGAGGTTACAGAGGTTACAGAGGTACAGAGGGTTTTATTTTCGCATGCCAGGACGGTGTCATTTCCACCTTAGCATACCATGAGCGCATTTTATGTCAAGATGTCCCCAGTGATAGGTGCAGAGCGTGTCATGCACACGCTGAGTACCTAGAACACATACTATCAGGGTGTCCGACCCACGCAAGAACTACGTATATCTATAGACATAATGCGGCCCTAAAAGTGCTTTATTACCATCTTTGTCGCTCTTACGGTGTTGGTCGCGATCTGCCCTGCCGAACGCTCCAAGGGAGATAGAGTCAATTGTCCGAAACGAGAAATGCCAAACTTTCTGGAACTACGATTTTCGGGCAGCAGTCTGCGTTGCGCACTCCAGGCCTGACATTGTTCTCCAAAACTTCGAGAAACGAACTATATTCGTGATCGAATTCTCGGCTCTGTCCGAATACAACATCACTGCAAAGGAGAAAGAAAAAGAGGAGAGGTATCAAGACCCTGAAAGAGAGCTGCAACGACTGTACCCAAAATATTCGTTGCAAGTAATTGTCCTTGCGATAGGTGCTCTCGGAGGTGCGAAACTATCACTGGTGCGTAACCTTGAAGCGATAACCGCGTGCCAAAAATATGCCAAGGCACTTGCGAGATGGATGCAGAAAGCTGTCACGAGGGTTTCGCCGGCCTGTCGTTGTGATTTCGTCTTTCCATGTGACCATCCATCTCATGGTTGTAAGACGTGGCCATAGGTGTGATTTACCGCGGTTCTTCTAGGGGCTATTGAAATTTTTTTTAGATGGCAGTTGCGCTCAGTGGGACCCTGCGGTAGTTGTTTAACTCTTTTTTTAAAAGTATATATGGAACATTTTTAAATTGGTTCAAAACGGAAAAAAAGTTTTTTAAAATTGCTTGACCTTCAGGAGTAATTTTCGAGATAAAATTTTATGTAGAATTTCATTTTTTCACTTAATATCTTATTAGTAGTGCATCGTACATTTGAATGTCAACGTGTTAAGTTTAATTAGGCTGAAGTTCCTAGAGAACTAAAAAAATAATGGTTTGAGTAAAATAGATCCTAGGTTACCGCTTCCTGAAATCGACCAGTTATTCATAAAACCATGTTAAATGTGCAGTTTCTGAAAATATCTGGCATTGTTGTACTACACATTCATAAGTGTACCAAAACAGTCTACGTTGAATAATTTTTGAAATATTTCCTATCTATTAGATCTAGATCTTTTTTTAGTTTTACAGGGAATTTGGTCAAAATCTGAGATATTTGAAAAAGCAACCTTAGGATTTTGGCTTAGAATATTCGGGACGTGTCTCAAAAACGGAATCAGCAAACATCGGGATCAGATGCAACTTTCTAGCGTAAGTTGTTTCAAGCTACGCGTAACCTGCTTTCACGGATGTGAGGCAACTCTTTGGATGATTGATAATTGCCGTAGAAGAAGGATAATTTTTAATAATTCCATCATACCACGCTGAAAAACCCAGTTCTCGTCAGATCACTGAAGTTAAGCAGCGTTGGACGCGGTTAGTACACTACCCGAATCGGGTAGTGTCACGCCTACCCTGAAAGGGAAATGGTTTAATAGTATATATATATATATATATATATATATATATATATATATATATATAT
>CAKNYM010031150.1:7024-36213 GCA_932195095.1 Andricus curvator
TACAAATTAAACATTTAAAAATCTGCCCGCTTCGCGGGCACATTCACATCTCGCTCTTCGCGCTCGATTATGTATTCACCTCGCGCTACGCGCTCGGGCGTATTTACATCGCGCTTTACGCTCGGCTCCTCTAGATTTTTGAACTTCGTGTTCGACTTGTATGAAAAGAAAAAGATTGTTTGCAAATATTATAAAATTATCAAAACCTCTACATATTAAGTGATTGTTAAATTTGTTTTTATTTTAGACTGAAAAGGAACTTTATTTACTCAAGGTTCCATCGACCTTAAGGAACACATTCTCATCCAGACACTCGCGCTTCGCGCTCGATATTAGATTTGAAAATCATTTGAACCTTGCGTTTCACGCTCGGTTCTGTGCACCGTATGATAGGAACAAAAAAGTTTGAGCGCACTTACGGCGTGAGATTTGGTCGTCGCGCTTCGCGCTCCGAAATACACTGATCGCGCACTTTGCGCTTCGTGTTATATGTTCTGCATATACAAATTACTAAATTTGTATTTGATTTCAAATGAAAAGTAATGATTTAATTTAGGCGAAAAATTTTATTAGTTAACATTTTATTTTAGCTTGTGCCGTTTATCAAAAAAGTTAATTTTTTTCATTTTGAATATATTTTTACAACAAAAATTGATTACAGGTTTGTAAGTCTTTTTTGAATGCACAATTTTTGTTCATTTATCTGTTTTCGTACCTTGCATTGTTTTCAAAAATTCGATTTTTTTTACTGTCAATGTTATTTTCACGAATAAAACAAAAACTGCGCATCCTATTAAAACATGATTCACAACAAATTCGTACCTCTTCCTTGGATGAACAAATTTTGTTTTGGTCATTTTTTTCGTAGCTGGTGTTATTCGTCTAAAAATTTGATTTTTCTATTTTCAATGCTGTTTTTTACAAATAAAACAAAAACTACGCGTCATATCAAAAAGTGATTAAAAAGAAATTTGTAGATCTTTTTTAGGTGCACAATTTTGGTGAGATGACCTTTTCTCGTATCTTGCATAGTTTGACAGCAAAATGGAATTTTTTATTTTTCATTATTTTTTTGTGCGATCAGAATTTGAATTTTTTATTTTTCAAAAAATTCAAAAAGTGGTTATGAAAATATTATAGGGTGTTCAAGAAGCAATGTTTTTCTCCTTTTGACTTTTTTTCATATCGTGCGTTTTTCGGCTTAAAATGTTCATTTTCGTTTGTTTTTTGGAATTTTGAAAATGCTATAACTCCAGTAATTTTTTTTTTATCACGAAAAGTCATAAGAATATTTTGTTCGTCATTTTGCGTACTACTAATAACCGTACATAGAATTTTCAAATCTTCAAAAAAAGTGGTCGCAAAAATTTTCAAAATGTGCTCATTTTTTTGAATTTTCATCCAAAATAGCTGGTTAACGAACTCGTTCTCTCTTTTTAGGCCATAAAAAAGTGTGCCAAAGCTCAATCAAATCTGATAATTTTTTCGAAAGTTATCGTGGCTACAGACAGACAGACAGACAGACTACAGACAGACAGATACCTTGGTAAAAATCGTTTTTTCTAGCTCAGGGGGTCTCAAAACGTGGAGATTTGATGAAAACCGACTATGTCAAATTTTATATAAAACCAATACCTTCTCATTAGAATGAGAATGTAAAAATTAAAAATGTGATCATTACAGTCATCTGCCATGTGAGCGGGATGGTCATAGAAGGCAATTTCAGCCGCTATCATTGTTCACGCCGAGAATACTCTGGATGATGCGGCACCTGTTCAGCAATATTGCCTTCTGAATTGGATGTCACGAATTTCAAGCTCCCAATTCTTCCAAGATTCGTACGCACCTCGCAGGAACATTCACAGTGAAGGAGATCACGACCGGGCAGATGGTGACCTTCTTTACCCTCCACACGGTTAAAATCTCCTGCTTCAGCTCCGAATATTTCTCGATCTTCTTAGTGTATCGGAACCTAATGTTATTGTTTAAGGAAACGCTTATGTCTATTATTGTCACGTGTTGAGCACATTTATCTAACTCAGGATGTGTTTTTCGTAATTCCTTGTCTTGAGTACCCTCTTCTGGATGGCAATGACAAATCCTTCCGTCTCCGGAAAGAGTCTCCCCACCTTAACCAGAGGTTTGAAGCCTCACTTTCCACGCAAGGAAAATCCAGTGTTTGGTGGTGTTGTTTGTGCAGCTTTTTACCTCGCCATATCGTACCATATCGTGCCAAAAATTTTCTCGAGAAAAAATGAATCAGAATCACGTGATATTTGCGAGGTCAATGTTTTTGGAGTCGCTGAATCCAAATCTGAAGTTGGATTTTCAAAATTCAAAATGGCGGATCCAATATGGCGGACATGTATCATTAAAAATGTTTGACCTTGATAAAATTGATGATACTTGTGTTTTTGGGGTCGCTGAATCAAAATCTGATGCTTGCTTTAAAAAATTAAAAATTGCGAAATATGGCGCAATTGTGTAACCTGAGAGATAGAAGAGGAATGGCATAGGTGTCAATTTCCTTTGTGATGTTCTTTGCCTGCAATATGCCAAGGTACCTGTACGAGTCTTCATCAGACATCGCCCCAATCAGATCGCGGTCGTCCAGCATCTGTGGTCCAGCATCTCTCCACGGCACAAATGCAGTTTTCTGCATTTGTCCAAGCCCATAGACATCCTGATGTCATTGGTGAACTGCAGCAAGATGTTAAGTAGGCTATTCAGTTTCGACTGTTTCCCGTCTCAATTTTGAACCCATAGGACGTGTTGTTGAGTATCCAACTTGGCGGGTTCAATGCTTAACAAAATCATAGTGCGCTAAATGAATCACCTTGGAAGATTCCTCGTTTAATGGACAAGGACAGGGTATCCCTGATCACCCCATGACTAAAACATTTAATCTTTGTGGACTATGTGTGCATAGCGTGATCAAAAAATGTATGACACAAGGGCAGGTCTTATACAGCTTAAAGACCTCAAGTAAATAATCGTGGGGTATTAAGGGAAAAGCCTGTTGGCAGTTAATTAAGGTCATGTGCAAATTGCGTTGGTGGTGTTTTGCATGCAACACAACCTCACTGAAATCGTGACTTGGTCCTTGCAGCCACGGAAGCCTCGACAGCAACCCTCTTTTTCTTCGAAGAGGACGTTGTTATCCTCACAATATTTATAGACGAAGTCAGAAATAATGGCCGTGCGACACTTATAGAGGGTCGAGAGGCAAGTGATTGGTTAGTAATCACTAGGACTACTAGCATCTACCTTTTTGGGAATCATATATACGCCCTCCGCCATAAAAGAGGCCTTCTTTAGGATGCGACTTACGTCGGAGGCTGAGATGGATAGAATATCCTTCCCAGGCAACCCTGAAACTCTGTTCTTTTCTAGACGGAGTTACTTTTCTAGACGGAGTCATTCCTTCTTGTGATCGTTCTCCTAAATCGTCGCAGGCGCGCTGACAGGACCATGTGTCTCTGTTTATGATAGTTAATCACTTCATCCAGGTTCCTAGATGTTCTTGAACTGATGTTATGTAAACGAAGAATCTTCTTCACATAGAGAGTCAGTCTGTGAGATTGATTCCCCTTTCGAAATTGGTACAACCGTCCCTGTGTTGCTCTTATTTCACTAATCTCGCCTTGAAGTCAAAACTCCAATGGAGGGTCTGACATCTTTCTCAGGGCGTAGTTGTTAACAGCCTAGACTCTGAGTTTTATACTCATGATCCTGGCACAAGCGACCGCAGCACAATACGCAAGAGTCTGGCCGTGCAGCAAGCTTATATCCCGCTGTACGAACAGAGGCAGTATCTTGGTGTTCAAGTTCCCAAATAACCGGAGAAGGTCTTTGTTGACCCTAAATTTCGGCAGACTGTTCGCGATCTGCAAACAGAGTTGAGCTCTTCAATGAGTTCAAAAGGTGCAGGGGCAGGCTCCAGTGGTGGCAGCCCTAACGACTGTCGAACATGAGAAAGGCGCCCCGTGACATCCCCCAGACCCGGCTCCCGCTCGCCCATAACGTTTCGTGTCACGGGCTTATGAACCTCCTCTTCCACCGGAACTGCGGAGTTCGTTATAGGTGATGCTAGTTGTTGTCGCATTTGTCCATTTTTTACGGGTCTTGCCCTCGCCGTTGCACGCAAATGACATCTGATCATATCTCCATTCATTTTCGACGTTCACCCGATCCTTTTTTTGACCTGCGCAACTTGGAGTCGCTGGCGGAATACAGTATAAACTTCAGATCTTATTCGGTAAATGCTTCTTTCAGAGAGGATGTTCTCGTGTATTATTTAACACCTTCGTTATTTTAAGTCGTCTTCAGTTACTGTCTCTATTTCAAGGAAATTTTCTACGAATGTTTGGCGAAAGGCCATCACGTTAAGTAAAGTGTTATTTATTATTTAACTATTATTTATTATTACTATTATTTAACACCTTCGTTATTTTAGGTCGTCTTCTGTTACTGTCTCTATTTCAAGGAAATTTTCTACAAATGTTTGGCGAAAGGCCATCCCGTCAAGTAAACTGTTGGTCGTTCCCACCTCGTGTTCAAACTGGCAGCACAAGTACTCATCATGATTGGTTTGAAAATTGATGAGCTGCCATTGTATTTCTGTGGAAGTGGTCGGCTGGGGGCTCCCAACCGAAACATTATCCGCAGGCGCAGCTGATTTTCTGCTGCTTACCACTTCTTGCCGATGTTTTGACTGGACAGTACCCTTTCGGGTCTCCCGGTAAGATCTGGCTGGCCATCATGCAGCCCACCACGACCATCTTCGATACTACCACCCCTAGCGGTGGCACCAGGGGTCCCCGAAATCCTCGGGCAGCTACCAACGACTATACATATTTCTCAGCCTCTTCATGATTTGTTTGGGCTTTTGGTGTTCCTCTCAGTCCTCCTCCTTTTCGTTATCTGTCTGTCTGGCATGGAAAACCCTGCCAGTAGCAATGCTAACGCCAACGTAGCCTTTAAAGTCATAAGAGGGAAGCTCAAGTCCTACCGCAACGCCAACGCGAAAACACCATCGGTAGGGTTATTTTGGGAAGTTGTAGGCTCTGGAAGCTACAATCAGAGTTCCTTGAAGCAACTAATCCCGACGCAACCAGAATGTGTACGTCATCCACTCCTGCTCCTTCTATCCTAGAAGGTAAGCAAGAGCGGGAAATTTACGCAAGAGACTTCGTACAACAATGTTCCTTACAGTCCGCTCTCTAGCCGCGGATGACCTTACGCGACAGACGGCACAGTTGAAGATAAGGATTTTACCTCTGGATACTTATTTAGAGCTACCAATCTTTGTAGAATGTTATGAGGAACAGTGTTGACGGACCGGATGAAGTGATCCCAGAAAAACAGCCTGACGCTGGAAAGCCGGGATTTTGTTGAGTTGCCTAAGGAATGAAGCTTTCATACCTCCAAGACAGCCGATTATGAAAACTATAAGATAGACTTTGTAGCCTTAGTACAGCCTGCTCAGCTCGAGAAGAAGTGCTTGTTATTTCGCCCGTTTTTCTTCCTCCTTTGTCATGATATTACCATCGGCTGGTGCCGAGAATTCATTCACGTAAATGATATTTGTCTTCAGATCTTGGAGGACAATATCAGGCTTTGCAGCATTGATACTTTGAGTGGTGGAGAATGATAAATTCTAGTAGATCTTACACTGATCATTCTCCACAACGGACTCGAGTTCCCCGTCGTCGTATGGCACGATGGGAATTAGATCATAACCATAGAAGTGCCGACGATGGTAATATAACAATTTTAGAGCCACATTGTGTCTCTCTATGTACCCGCAGCATGCATATTTTGAGCATCCAGTGAGAACATGTCCAAGTGTTTCCGGCTCTTAATTTCACGCTCGGCAGTTAATATCGCCTACAGCAGGTCTCACCACTTTCAGCAAGTGCTGACTGCCACGACAAGTGTATGACTGCCCCCAAGTTTTTCTGTCATTTTTTTCTTCGCTTCCAGAAATCCTGAAGAGGGTTACGGTCGTTACGGTCACGGCTCGTTGCGGCTCATTGTTCACATCGAAGGGCCTGATTTTTTTCTACTTGAATTCACAATACATTTAATTTTTTAATTTCAAACTGTAATTTACCGTGAAGGATTAGGGACGAGTCGAAGAAAAAATTCAACGAAAATTTATGAGAACCTGTTTGACCCAATCTCGTGACTGCAATTGGCAGTCGTTGCATTCGCTGACCGCCTTCTGGAGAGCCCTGGCCTACAGGTACATTTATTATGCGCTTGCGATAGCCTGAAGTATCTATAACACTGTGTTGACAGGCAAAAGGAAATCTCTTATTCTCCGATCTCAATCCAGCAGACTTGAGAAACATGATGGACAGAGCCATCGACAGCTCTTCTCTACGTATAATGCCGTAGAATTTACCATGAAGGGGCTTGTTAGCATGTTCTCCTAGTGGAAGCGAATGTTCTGCTTCCTGTACACGACTTTTGAGCACGGAAGGTCTTAGTGATGCTAGGCCATGTGTAGTGTCGCTAGATTCAAATGGGAGACGAAGCTCCTCTGCGGCCCTATCTGCTCCACGGTATAGATACGCCGCAGCTTTGACGACTTCATGTTGATATACGAGTCGCACAAGAAAATCTGTGCTATGCAGAACTGAGCAGGCTGTAGCCAGAACTGTCCTTCGATAAAGACACTCCAAGCTCAAAAAACCTTTACCCCCTTCATCTCGGGGGAGGTATATTCAAGGTACGGATGATCTAGAATGATGAATTCGATGGCCTGTCATCATCTTGCGTGTGCTTCCGTCAAGTTGCTTCAACTCACTGATGTTCCATTTTACTGTACCGAATGTGTAGAGCAGTGTAGACACGGCCAGCATATTTGTCGCCTGCATATTATGCTTCCCATCTAATTCGGAAGCCCAAGTTTGTCTGAGAATTTGGCGATACTTTTTTTCAAGCGCCGTTTTTAACACACGCACATCTTGGGTTTTCGCTTGCGGTTTTCCAAGATATGCATATGTTTCTCTATTACCAACATGTTGAATGGTATTTCCACCCATGAGTTGAACATCTCGATCGTCACGCGATGATGTAGTTTCCAGTATCCTTTGTGTAGATGGATGCAGTCATACTTGCCAGTCCAGAGCTCATGCCGCTAGCTTTAGAGTACATATTTACCGCCGCTCTTTTGAAAAGGCAAAGAGATGAAGGTCGTCCTTGTATGAAAGGTGGTTGTTCTTATATTCTCTTCTGTTCGGCGGGCCACATAGGTATCCAGTGCTTTAGCCTCGAAGCACAATAGCTAGAGGCAAGAGAGAGATGCAGAAAAGTATCGGACTTAGAGAGTCTGCTTGGAAGACCCTTCTCTTATATGCGACATAGCTGATATTCATTTGTCTTTTATCAGATGTTATGACAAATCTTGTCTGCCACAAGAACATCAAACCTTTCATGCATCTCACTATTTTTGGATGCACCTCCAGGCACTCAAGAAGCTTGATAAGTAGCTCATGGTTTATGTTATTGAATGCCTTACGGTAGTCAATCCAAGCCATGGACAGATTGCGTCGATACCTGCTCGAGTCCTGGGTAATACACCTGTCTATTAACAGGTTCTCCCTACAACCTGACAGCCCTCTCTTGCATCCACGTTGTTCAAATATTGTACTCCATACCGGCTCGGTAGATGTTAATATCCTCTCCTTGAAGATGCCAGTGAATTGCTCGTAGCTGGTGTTTAAACAAGCTATGGGCCTGTAGTTCTTTGGACTTGACAAATCTCTGGTCTCAGGGATCAGTACCGTGCGTTATTCCACTAACCACTGCGGGATGGGTTGTTCTCCGTTTGGGAAAGTAGTAAATATACGAGCTGGATGTTAGTGCGTGGAATTGAACTTCTTTCACCAACATTTGTTGATTTTACCTAGCCCTGGCGCTGGAAAGTTCTTAGTTATAGCTATAACTTTCTTCACTTCTTCAGCAGTAATTAGTGGACACTCTTCCTCTGGACCTTGCAAACTTTCCCTTTCACAACAGTGACGAAAAAGTGATATAGCTGAACCGTCTTCATCTACCTCATAGGTATCTCCATATACTTGCTGAAAGAGATCTTATTTTTTGCGTCCAGTGCTGCTTGATTATCAACAGTTCACACTTGTTCAGCGTGTGATATGCTTTCCTTAAGTTTCGAGCAAGTGCCCTAACTTTTGGAGTGAATCTTTTATTTGATGTTATGTAGCTAATCACGCACTGAATATTTGTTGCGTGCCGTTTTGCCATTTCAATTTTAAACTGAAGCTGTGCAATACGCTCGCGAGCCTTACTGAGACGTACAGAAGTATCGTTACTTCTATTGTCGCTAAGCAGGGAGACCGCCTTCTCGTAAACTACACAGTTCAGATTCTAGAGATTAACATCTTCGGGGAGCAAATTGGGAATAGCAGTATTAGCTTCAGCTAATTTGTCCATCCTGAGAAAGACTTTTTGGTGGATAGATCTCCTACTTCTCATGTTCGCGTTATCCACTATCTGGAAAGGTGGTCTTGCTGGAACGGGTGGAATGTTCGCTGGAGGATGTTGCTCTTCTTCTTGTTGATAAAGAGCTTCATATCCGTTTTTTCGCAAGAAGAATACCTAATCTCTTGAATACTGAGGCGTTTTATAAGCATATGCCGGGTGCATATTGATCCAACGGTCATGTAACCTCTGCATGAATCCTCTTCGTTCGAGAAGAAATCCCCCAGGTATTCGTTTCTGAGACACGCCAGTTCATCACATTCATAAAGTATGTGGTGAGTGACTGACTACTCGGGGAGGTTGTCTGGTGTCCCCGAGAGGCCGTTAGGACACCTTCGTATCCCTAGGTGCCAACGTGCCACGGATCCAGCAAGCCGGTTCTAGCTAGGCTCTTTCACCCTTCTGCCACACTAAAATCATACATGCCAGGAGACCCTGTTTATAGAGATCCTTTCATTTCACCCAGGAGAGCCCGTTTCTAAAGATCCTTTCATACATAACCATACACATGCATGCCGAGGTCCGTTTGACTCCCTTGTTCGACACGGTTAAACATCCCCACCAATTACAAGGTGTTACGGCGCTTAGGGGAAGGACGTAGGGATGAACAAATAAATCATTATAGAGCCACCTCTCAGCTTTAAATTAAGATAATCTTAGCGACTAGCGAATCCCCGTTATGAACTCTGCCTTGTCCGTTATGCGGGGATATTTCAAATGTAAGATTTAGATTGGAACACAATATTAAGAAATTAATGTAGTTATAACTTTGGTTTAGGAATACGAGGTCGTATTTTGTTTCAGAGGGAAACCTCATTTTACAATGCATGGCAAACGGAAGCTAAGTATACCTGAAAAATATGAACACCCTTGACTATTGCGACTTTTCTACGAAGTGGGCCCGCAGACCACGGTTCTCTTGAATACCATAAATTCAAAGTTCTTTCTACTAAAAATATGATTAAGTCTACGTTCCCAAGACCTTCTAAAATTTGAGGGGAACTCAAATTACGTATAGACTCGCTTTCCGATGGAAAAGGTGGAGTTTGGTTAATTTCGTCCTGAGACCTCCAACGCTCGTAAAAATAGGTCAAGTGTTCCAAAACCCCCGGAATTTGGAAGACATCATGGTCTCTAGAAAATTATAGATTCCTTTTTGAAACAAGAGACGGGTTACGAACTATACGCCTATTACTTGGGTGATTGGAAACCTGGAATTCGAATGTCAATCGTGTACAGACTTTGGCCAATTTTGCCTAATGCAGCAACGATCCCGCCATCTCTTGGGAGCAAAATTGCACCTCCCAGGACATAACACCTTAAAGAAATCTAATTTCTGCGCTGTATTTAAACGACTATATATGTACTGCTGGATAATCCGTTAGTCAAAAAAAGCTACTGCTTAGCTGTAACTGCTACACAAAATTACTTAAAAAAAAAAAATAGACAAAATTTGTTCACCCGAAAAAGAGCTACAAGTTTGTTCTCAATAATGTTTTGATAGGACGTGTAGTTTTTGTTTTAATCGCAAAAATAGCATTAAAAATAAAAAAATTAAATTTTTTCAAAAACCACATAAGCGACAAAAAAAAATGAAAAGACAAAAGTTGTTCAACCCAAAAAGGTCTACGTTATAAACGTTTGTTATGAAAATACGTTTAAAATAAAAAATGGACCTTTTGGAAAAACGATACAGGCTTCAATAACATTATATTAAATAAATTTTGTCGTCTAAATTATATATACAAATGTTCTTAGAACTACTTCACGCTGGGATTCGTATCTTTGATTTAAACCGTAGAAAACGACATTGAAAATAAACAAATTAAATGTATGGAAAAACGAAACTAGTTGCAATAAAATGTCTAACAACAAATTTTTGTTATAGGATGCACACTTTTTTATTATAAAAACAAGACAATGAAAATACGTATGTTTTAATGCCAATGCATATTATGAATTGTATTAATATAAATTTATTGAAATGATACATTTTTCAGGATAGCTGAGAATAAAATTTAATGCAAAATAAGAAACAAATATCAATGTAATCATGATAAATAAAATTTGTACTTAATTTTGCAATATCTGAATTAGCAATTCCAGGCTGAGGTGCAGAAATAAATGTAATATACATCTGATGTAATAGTGTTGCATAATATAGAAAAGTTCGAATTTTGGATATTATCGAGCACGAAGCGTGAGACAAATATATTATCGGGCGCGAAGCGTGAGGTCCAAAAGTCGAGCGCCCTGGACGCGCTCAAACTTGCGAGCCGCGAGCACAGCGCGCGATGAGAATGTGCAAAGAGAATGCAGCGCGCGATGAGAATGCGCAAAGAGATTTTTTTTCTAATTTCATGCAATTCCTTGCATTGAATTCGGACGATTCAGTATATACACGCATAGTATGTAAGGTTAAATCTTACTAAATCCATTTTGTTAAGTAAAAACTTAACGCGAAAATTTCTTTCTATTTGTAAGAAAATGTATGTTATTGCAAAAGATTGCACGTGATGCCAGGGTGAATTCAGGTGATTGCAGAGTGATTAAACTTGATTTCACGTGATTGCACGGTGAATTCAGGTGATTGCAGATTCATTGCCGGTGGTTTTAAGTGATTGCAAGTGATCGTAAGTAATTTCAAGTGATTGTTATTGATTGCAAGTGATTTCACGGTGATTTCAAGTGATTGCAAAGTGATTGCAATAACGTTTGTACACTGATTTGCAAGAGTTATATGTACCCCTCGGAATAAGCAGTCACAAATCGATGTACATAAACTATTACAATATACGTGTAATATAATAGACTTAAACATAATATAGAAAAGTTCGCATTTCGGACCAATTTTTAATCGTGTGTGTTTAAAGATGTAGAATGTTCTCTAGAAATTATTTAAAAATAAGAGTTCGCCGGATCCAGGCGAAGTCAATAAAAATTCAGCACTTTTTCAAAAAACCATCAATTTATTAATATAAGTCAAGTTTGACTGACTAAGACCTTTTTTCATTTTTAATTTTCACTCAATCACAAAAGACATCAATTTTTCAGAGCTATAATTTCACTTAGGTGATGCTGCCGTAAAATGGTAGGATGCTTCTCATCAAAACTAATAGGAGCATGCCATAGTCTTCCTTCTAATCGTAAGAGAACGGTAGATTCCAAAATGAATTCAAGTTTTTCAGAGGCGAATTTTTCGCAATTCCCTCCTTTTGGCTCAAAGCCTACAGTTCTAGCGAAAAGGAATTTACTTGAGCATATTTAGTCCAAAATATTCCGGCTTGTTGGATTTTAAGTGTACTAAGTGAAGGAGTCAAAAATTGAGGTTTAGGCTTTTTGAATTCAGAGTGATTAAAAACAAATGCATCAACAAACCTCTTGCAATAAGCTGTTGCGCGGAGCAATTTAGGCCAGGGTTAAAAATTCAAATATTAAATCGAATGGACTTTTGATCTCACTCAATACGTGATGACGTTTTCGTACTCGCGGTTCTAATTCATTCGCCATGGGAGAATCGTGGCGATAATCAGGCCATTTTTTTAAGTGTAATTTCAACCAAGGTGGGCCTTGCAACCATAAAGGGTGCTCTAACATCTTTTTCGGCGAGAGTCCCCTCGTAGCACAGTCGGCAGGATTATCCTTGTTAGAGATATATAGCCATTTGGAGCGAGAGACAATCTCGCGGATCAGGGAAACTCTATAAGCGACAAAAACTGGCCAATTTGAGGGATACTTACCGAGACAAGCCAAAACAGTCACTGAATCAGTGTGACAATGTGTGGGGACATTTTCAAGCGACGTAGTATTCATGAGGAATTTGAGTGTCTTAGCATGCAAGGCTGTCCACATAATTCTAAACGTGGAATTGACACGTATTTGAGAGGAGCCACTTCAGATTTAGCCACTAATAAGCAGACGCTTGCATTATTCAAATCTTGCCTGAGAATTCTAAGATAAACAGAAGCAGAGTAAGCTTTAGAAGTAGCATAAGGTAATCCGTTAAGCTCATAATTTAAATTTGCTTGCAGTTGACCAGTCCATCTAGGAACTTGCAGAGATTCCAGTTTCTCCAAAGAGTTGTGATAATCAAACCACTGAATCAGAAGGTCGTCAGGCAACCTCATATTTCAATCAAGCTTTTGTAGTCAAATCAGTTGCATCAATAACTTAGCCACTACTGGAGTTAACCAACCCATTGGATCATATAGCTTGGCTATTAAAGTAAGAACAAAACGGAGATCCAAGAGACGCGCGCTTTAGGCGCGCCGGTTCCGTTCATCATGAGATATAAATAGAAATAAGGAAAAAATGATAATAAGATGATGAAAAATAATAATAAAAACAATTCACTGTAAAAAGAGCTGTCAGAACTTTAACAGTGAAATTACAATAAATTGTAAAAGCATCATGTCTCAAGTGGTAAAATGAGATTGCGGTTGATAAAATCGTATTCTCGAACGATATCGATTCACGATCGGACGTAATAATGCATGGTTAAAGGTTGTGAAGTTACGAACTTCTGTTCCGACGTCTTGCATGGTTTTTGATTAAAGTATTGTAAAGTTTGCAGAAATTTTTTTTTCGAAACACTTTTTTTGCCTGGCATCATTATAAAGAAAACACCTAAAACTGTAAGTCATCTGTATATTTGAATTTTCAAGAAAAAGATCCAATTTTCAGAAGTAGATGAAGTTTCAAGAAAAATGATTGAAATTTTCAATTATTTCACAACTGAAAACACAGATTTGCTACAAATATTATCCGCAGTCGTTAACCATTGTCATCACATTTTTCAGAGGTTTCTAACAGTATATGTACTGCATTATGCAGCAACTCTCATCTAAAGTCTGTTAGATAATTCATTGATAGGACTTGGAGGATAAATTAAAAGGCCACATTAAATATACAAAAATTCCATTTTTATAAAAGTCAATGCTTTCCACAAGGGATCAATTCACCGAAGAGTTGTTTAGAATGGACTATAGTTTCTTTGAAAAGCGGTGTAAATTTCACGCGGGGCGTGTATGTACCAAGAAACAAATGTAGCCTGCTTTACGCGAAAATAAAAAGTAAATTTATGATTAAAAAATAAATGTATAATTATTAATTATATTTCTAACTGTATGTACGAGGAATTACAAATATGTCTGGAGATAGCGCGCAAAAGAGACTTTCCATTTATGTGTAACGAAAAATATAGTCCAAGTATAAGCTGAAGTAACGAGTAGCCTCAAAAATCAGCATCATTTCGCGATTGTAAGCCACATACGAGCAATGAGCAGATGTCAGTTCCCTAGAAAAGAACGCTGAAGGCTTCCAGTTAATATTTTAACTTTATTCCATTCAAAGAATTAAATAGTAATAAATTGAAACCAAACATTGAAAAAATGCATTTTTTCATATTTTTTGTAGAATGTCATATATTTTACTATTTAATTAAATATTTTTTCTTTAAGTTACCAATAGTATTTTTCGATACGCGGAAATTAAGCTGGATCTGGAAAGTAAGCTGGAGGCCGAGGTGGTTGCAGGAGTCAGGATAGGAGGGGTTAGAATTTGGTCACTATCGTATGCAGATGACATAGTGTTGCTGGCAAGAAGCGAGGAGGCCTTAAAGGAGTTGATGAAGAGGCTGAGAAGATACCTGGATAAGAACAGGTTAGAGCTGAATGCGGAAAAGTCCAAGGTTATGGTGTTCAGAAAAGTAGGGGGAAGGGATCAGGGAGTGGAAGTGGAAGGGAAAGGCGGTGCAGGAGGTGAAAGAGTTTGTGTACCTAGGCTTCTTGATTCGGAGGAATGGGGGAGTGGATGGTCACATAAAAGAGAGAGTGAGGAGGGCAAATATGATGATGGGGCAGGTGTGGGGGTTAGGAAAGAAGTTATTCGCATATAATTTTGGAAGGAGGATGAAATTGTTCCACTCACTAGTGATGAGTGTGCTATTGTATGGCGTAGAGGTGTGGGGGTGGAAAGAAAGTGAAGAGGTAAATAGGACACAGGAGAGGTATGCAAAGTGGACACTGGGGTTGTCAAGGAACACGCTGATTAGGCTGATTAGGGAATGTTGGTGGGAGACAGAGGACATCAGAGGGGGTGGAAAGATGGAGGTTGAAAGGGAAAGGTATTTTATAACGAATGGACTGCAGATGGATAAAGTGAGAAGGATGCACGAGGAAGGAAGGAAGGTAAGTGAGTTGGTTAAGAAAAACGGCATGGAGAGAGAAAAGACAGCAGGGGAAGGGAGAATAAGAGAGTCAAGGTTTAACGGGAACTATGTGCGGATTATGCCAAGGGCGAGAGTGCAATATTTACGTGAGAAAGGAGAGAAAGGAAGTGAGGAGCTTATAGCGAGGATGAGATGTGGGTGCATGGAGGGTTTCAATAGGTTCTGGCTCTCTAGGGAGAAGAGGATGTGTGATCTGTTTGGGAAGGGGGATGCAAGAGTGGAGCACTGTTTGTAGGAGTGCGTAGAGGTGGAAAGGAGTGGGATAAGCATGGAGGTATTGATGCATGAAAGGGGGGACAAAAGGGCAGTAGCATGGGTGAAGGGAGTGTTGGGTAAGATGGAGAAGAAGAGAAGGAAGGAGGAAGAGGAATGGAGAAGGAAAGATTGTGACTAGGAGAGAAAGTAGATATATATATAATCTGTCAATATTGTAAATATAGTAGGGACATGCGAGCGAGGCGAGGCGATGCGAGAAACGCAAGGCGATAAGAGCGTGCGGTCTTAGATATGAGGTATGGATAGATGTTAGTTTTTTTCAAGAGTTAGTTTTATGAAAATTCTGTAAAAAATGGAAGTGTAAGCAAGTCAATTTTTTAAGGCCAGCAGGCTGAAAAAATAAACATTTATCTATCTACCATCTGGTCATGCAGCGGAAAAGTTCTTCGTGCCCCTAAGTGCTTTTCTCACCTCTTCAGCAGTGATTAATACATATAATTAATTAATAGAAGCGTCTTTTGGTCTTTTGATCAATCGTTGGCTTTAGCCTTCGATTTGAGTCAGCCAAAGCTCTTGCAGCACCATAAACTGAACTGAAGTTGCCTGCTTTCCGCGGTTGGTCGCGGAATGTCGCTAATGTCGCTTCCTCCTCTTCGTCTGCGCCTTGTTCATACAGCGGTTGGGGAAGCGCTCCGCATGTATATCTTCTTGTCGAAAGGAAGACGACTTGATTTCGCAATAATTGATGGGAAACGTGCTGAAGCTCTGGGTGTTTCTGGCACCACAGTGGGTGCACACGCGCCATGAAGCCTCCATGAACAGGGATAATGCTGGCATCGTAGCAGTCTAGCAAGTCATCATTGAGTTGATTCGTCCACTCAATGTGGGCGTTTCGATGGTTCACCGTCGTGTTTCCATCTAAATTGTATGTATGTATGTATGTATGTATGTATGTATATTTAATCTCTCCCTTTTACGGGTTTGAGGGCCTCCGCTCCCTGTACATATATTTACATTCCATCCTTAATCTAACTTAAACGCTGCTTATATTCTAATGCTTCGCCTTACTAATTATACTAATTACTAATAACTACTAATTTCTAATAATTCTTAAAATTATAAAAAAGAGCGATCTTCCAGGGCTTCCGTTTCCTCTTACCCTAAAGCACATTTTCAACGATTTTAAAATTTTACTTTTTGCTAGTTATTTTCCTTTTTAGGATTAACCGTTTGGCTCTACCCTGTTCCCTTGCTGTCTCTTATTTCTTCCAATTTTCCATCCACGTCACTCCCTGTCCATTACCATCCAAAATCCATCTCACACACTCATCCACACTCAACTGTCCATCTTCCTCTCCTGTACACCTCTCTAACACATGTGCCCATGACTCCATTTCGTATCCACATACTCTGCACAGATTGTCCTCTTCCTTCATCCAATATCTACAAGCTCTCACGCCTTCTCCCATTCTAACCGTACCACCCTCTTCCATTTGTCTTCCTTTTTTATTTTTTGCAAATATTCTGGTTCTGTTAACCCTTTGACCATCATATACCATCTATTGTACCTCGAATCCATAATCTTTCTCCATCTCTCTTCTCCTTGTCTTACTAACAGCTCTAATTCTATGATCTGCCAATCCAGGACCCCTTCTTTTATTTCACAAGCCCTCCTCATTTTTTTCCTTTCTTCCTCCCATTTCGAATTTCCCGAATTGCCTCTCGTCTCCTTGTTCCGAACTTCGTCCAAGCATACTTGTGCTATTTTGCTCCCCTCTCCCCTTTTCAACTTCTCCTCAAACCTCCAGGCTCTCTTAATTTGTCTAGTTACCATTTTTTCCCTTCCTAATTCTTCCCTTAACATGTATCCTGGGCAACTCCAACTAACCCCCATTACCCATCTCAGAAATCTCTCATGCATGCTTTCTACTTTCCTATGTTCCTTCCATCCCCAGACCTCCACTCCATAACACAACACCGCCCAGACCAACGCATCAAACAACCAAACCCTCATTCTCCAATCGTCATTGAACCTTCTCTTTCCTATACCCCATACTTGGCCCATTACTTTACTCGCACATTCGATTCTTTTCCTCACCTGCACCTCGTTTCCCCCTCCGGCCTCAAACCAAAAACCTAAGTAACAGAACTCCTCCACCCTTTCCACTATTTGTCCGTTCATCTTCCAAACGTAACCTATTTTGGTCTTTCTACTTCTAAAGCACATCACCTTGGTCTTCCCTACGTTCACCGTCAGTTCTTTTGATCCCACATACTCTTCGAAAATTCTTATCATTAGGTTCAACCCCTTCTCATCGTCTGCTAATAGAACTACGTCGTCCGCGTATGCTAGAGAGTATAGTTTGCTATTACCCAAAATCGTTCCCCCTTTCCCTTTCTCCTTTAGCTTCTCCTCTAAGTCTGCCAGCAGCATATTGAAGAGTAGCGGACTCAACGGGCACCCTTGCCTTAGACCTAATCCTGGTTTCAGTAAAAATTTCCTTTATCCTCTCCACCAACCCTTTCTCTACTCCCCTCTTTTTCATAGCCTGCCATAGCACTTTTCTGTTCACTGAGTCGAAAGCTGCTTTAAAATCTACGAACAAGGCGACTAATTTCCCTCTTTTTCTCCCTAAATTTCTATTAACCAAGTAGTTGAGTACGTAAATGTTATCTATAGTCCCCATCCCTTTTCTAAATCTCGTCTGATTGTGTGGGATACTTTCTTTTTCTTCTATCTGACTCTCTAACCTTTTTCTTAGAATTTCTGCATATATTTTATAGTCCACTGGCATGAGAGTGATCCCTCTGTACTCCTCTACCTTCTTGCCCTCCCCTTTCTTGACAAGCGGTACTACCAGCCCTGTCATCCACTCCCCCAGCCACCCTTCTCCTTTCCAGACCTTGTTGCAGATCTTCCACATCCCTTCCCTAACACCTTCTCCTCCATATTTCATCGCTTCGTTCTCCATGCTATCCTCTCCTGTAGCCTTGTTTCTTTTTAGTCTATCTATTGCCTCATCCACTTCTTCTCTTGTTATTTCGTTCCCTTCCTCCATTTCTTCCTGCACTATCTTTCTATTTTCCCCTTTGATCCTATTTTGCTCACCCCCTAACAGACCCTTGAAATAATCCGTCCACTCACTCATTTCTATTTCTTCATTCACGCCCTTCCTTCCTCCTCTTTCCCTATTTATCACGTCCCAAACCCTACCTTCTTTGATCGCTTTTTCTACTTCTTCCTTATATTTCTCTTTTCCCCTTTGCCTTTTCCTTTCCAGCATCCTCTCATGTTCTCTTTTTCTCCTTTTGTACTCCCCCTTCTCCATTTCCCCTTTTCTCCATTTTCTTACACACTCTTTCATTATCTCTTTGGTCTCCCTGCATTCCTCGTCCCACCAGCCTCTCTTTCCCTCTTCTCTTCCTTCTTTTGTACCTATCTCATCCCTTACCTTCTCAATCGACCCTTTCAACCTTTCAATTTTATATTACTGGGAAGTGCTCGGATCCTATCTCATTCCCCACATTCATACTGCCTATCATATTCCTCATTCTTTCTTCCGCCAGGATGTAGTCTATTACTGTTTCTCCCTTACCTGTAAATGTGACCTCTCCTTTCTCATCCCGTTTCATATTGCCATTACAAATAAACCATCCTGTTTCTCCTATTACGTCTAGTAACCTCCTCCCCTCCCGGTCTGTCTCTCTATGTTTGGAGCTCCTTATATAGGCCTCCTTTTCTTCATCCCAGATCCCTCCCCCTTGCTCGCCAGTCCAGGCATTCAAGTCACCTCCTATCAAAACCAACTCTTCCTTCTTTTCCTCCATCCACCTCCTTATTACTCTCCAACCTTCCTCTTCCCCTCTTCTTCTATATACACAAACCACCGCTATTTTGACTTTTCCAATTGTAATCCTTCTTACCATTGTTCCATCCTTTTCCTCCCTGTCCTCTTCTGTTGTCCCTTTTACTACCAATTCTTTTCTCACCCCTGAGACCATACCGCCCATCCCTCTACCTTTGACGTGTTCCTTTCTTGCTTCTTGCATTGTCCACACATAACCTTTAGGTAACATCCTTTTCATCCCCTTCCAGTCCTTCTCATCCGCCCATGTTTCACTCATCATAATCACATCCCACTTTTCTAACTCCCGCCAAAATCCTTTGTTCTTGTTCTTCAAGCCTGACACATTCCAGAAAGCTATTTTCACGGTTTTCTCTTCCCTTACCTCACCTATCCTCCTCACTTTTCTTCCGCCTTGCCGTTTGGAAACCCCCCTGTTTTATCTCTAAACTCTTTTGCCTCTTCCTTTTTTCTACCATTCTCAGTTCTTTTTCCCTTTTTCCTTATTTCTTCTAATTCTTCGTCCCAGAACCATTCCTCCCCATTTATACCTAATCTGTCTCTCCCTATCCATACCATGCGCCCCTTTTTCCTCTCTACCCATGCCCTTTGCTCTATTTGCCATCTCCTTTTCCTCTCCCTCCATGTCAAATCCTCATCAATTCTTTCCCTTCTTCCCCTCAATATTTTTTTTTCCTCCATAATTTTCTTTTTCTCCTCCTCATTCCCTACTTTCACTAGAAACATTCCTTCTTTTCCTTCTCTCGTCCATCCTATTCTCTTAACTCCTTCTACCCTTACTTGAATGCCAATATCTCTGATAATATTGTTTATTTCCTTTTCCCCTGTTTCACCTTCCACTGTCAGTCCCTTAACTACTATGTTATTCTTTCTCTTTGCCCTTTCTTCCCCTTCCAATCTCCTTTCAATTTCACATAGTCTCTTCTTCAATCTTTCATTCTCATTTTGCACGTTCTTATCACTCTCTTTTCCTATTTCCGTATTCTCTGTTTCTTTCCCCATATGCTCATTCCTGATTTCTAAGTTGTTTACCCGTTCTTCCAACTGTTGTCTTTCTCCTCTTTCCAGAGTTTATCCCACTCTTCCCACTTTTCTCTTACTTTTCTCACTTCCCCCCTTACGTCTTTCCCCTGCCTATTCATATCCCTATTCATATCATCCAGTCTCTTCCTGGTTTCCTCTCTAAACCCTTTTATGAGCGCCTCTAGTTTATCAAATATTTCCCCATCCCCCCTATCTCTGTCTGGTGTTCTCCGTTTATTCCTAACATTCTTGCTTTCCTTGTCCCTTTCTAATTCATCGTCCCCTTCCTCTCTTTTTCTTTTATCTTCCCCTTCACTGCTAGTCGCGCTTACTTTTTTTTGCCATTCATCTAGACTCCTGTTCGAGCCCGCGCTACCTAGCTTGTTGAGGCGCTGTAAGTTTGAAGGTCTCCCACGACTATGGCCCGTGCCTGATCCCCTTTTCTCTGCCGTTCCGCCCCCTGGTCAGCGTCACTAACGTCTCCTCGCAGCTACTGTCAACTCCCCCCTTCTCTCCACTATCCGCACTCTCAACCTGCTGTTCTGTGCGATCGTGTACGTCCAATAGCTGACGCCCTCTGGCGCCCGTTTGTGGGCTTCGTTCCGTCGGCATCCTACCTACCCAGTGCTCCGCGACGTTTCCCGCTCCTTACTCTCCTACCTCTTGCCCCCCTTGCCAATCAACTATCTTTCGACTCCAAACCTCAAAAATTTTCGCACGCTCCAATTTTCACTTCACACAACTCACTTTCACCCTTTACACCTTTGCCTTCACTCACCCTTCTTCCTTTACAACTGATATCCGCACTCACTGCCCTTTTTGCATTCACACACGCTGATTCCCTTCACCAAAGCCAAAAAACCAACACTTGACACAAAAGAGTGGTCGGCACTTTTTGCCGACCCATTGTCGGGTGCTTTGCGCGTTCGATCGCTTTGAACCGCATCTACAACTTTTTTGTGGTTTGGTAGTGTCAATGTTATTCCTACGAGCAGCTGCCGGTAAGCTTCCGGCACGGTCTTTAAGCCTCCGCTTGGGGGCTATTCCTTCGGGATCATCTCTAGACAATTATCCGCAAGCGCTTATTAATTATTGTAACCATATTTAGCAGAAACACTTGGGACACAGCTTCAAGATTATCTATGATATGGAGGGATTATGTAGAAGATTCTTTTTTGTCTATAAATTTGATTTATTGCTTTCCTATAGATAATACATTTAATGAACAAGTTCTGTCTATATTTATTTAGGATAAAGAGAAACAGAAATTAAAATGAAAAGATATTCTAAGTCAATTGAATAATATAGGTAAGAAAGGCATGTAAATAAATGAAACATTTCTTATGGTGTAGGTTATACATTCCGGATTCTTAATTATGTACTTCGGTGTCGAGTTTCAAGCGTGGACTAGAAATAAGAGATAACATCCAGACGTGTTTAAGCGTTTTGATTTTTAGAAACATTGAAGCACTGGTTGTCTATGAGACAGCATGCATTTCATTTAGGGTTTGATAATCATTATTTGCATCATCACTTTAAAACAGTGCAATATGCTGCATTCGTCTACCTCTCGACGTTTCACATTTATTAAGATACTACAAATAATTTAGAGACCCGCGAAATAAGACAGGGTGCATGTTATTTAAGGATTTACATACGTTCTTCAACTTTAATATATAGATTAAGGGTGTACTGCCTGGCGCTCATCGCTCATTATGTAATACAACAACACTTGAGATGAGATAACACCCATTTTATTCACAGATATATGCTCGTTCTTCTAAGCACCTTCCATCTCTTATTTAGAAAGAACAATTTGCCTATTACATGTTGAAGATTTAAAATAAATCTAGAAATTAAGCTGAATACAAATATTTATTAGCGAAATCAATTAAAGATTGTTTTAAATATGCCAAGCCTTAGATGTTCTCCGTTATTTGAGGCTTTAAGAGTCAAAATATTTAAAAAAAATTCGTAAATAAATATAATAAAATATTTCTAAATTTGAAATTTTCACTCATACACACAAGCTACTGCTTCAAGATTATTGATAATTTTCATAAAGCAATTAATTTTTTATGTTGCAAAACGATATACTCCAAACTTGTCTAGATATGTCTATTATAATGTAGAACCTTCTAGAGCATTGAGACAAAGAGGTAGATATATTAATAGATAAAGAGAGTAAATGATTCGTGAATATCAAGTTTATTTTCAAATTTTATGCGTAAACATCTTCAAGGTTATTCATAATTTCAATTATACATTTCACGTAAACATTTTTTAAGGTTAAATTTCAATTTGTCCCGGAATTTGCATCGCAAAAACGTTTACTGCTATGAATATCATCATTTCATACACGCTTCTAGAAGAAGTTTCAAACAAATTTCACACGTATTTTTGATAATAATAATAATCTAAGAATATATGATTTTTCAATATGTGTTGAATTTACTGGAAGAGCTTGCTCAATTAACACTACTGAAAGACAGTTTGAATTTAAATATTTGTTAGAAGAAAGGTGGTTTGTTTGATAATCGCATTAATTGTAAATGTTATGATCAATGCAAAATAACATTAATATGCAAAAATGTTAAGGATATAAAAGGAAGAGTAATACCAGATGTGGTGATACGTATACCTGTACCAATACAATGGAAGGATGATATTGTATGTAGAGGAGAATTCTGTTTTATGGCTACAAATGCATATATTGCTTTTCATGAAAGATAAAAATGAGAATGAACTAATTTTTGCAATATTCTACTGTGAGTATATCATACGTAAAAATAAAAATGCTGAATATACCATAGAAGAGTATGTATCCAGTCAAGATGTTGATTACATTACAACAGAATCGAAGTTTTTCTTTTTAAACTAACATTTATGAAACCATCTCAGTGGTCTAAGCATCAGCGCCTATGGTTTGAATAATGAAGAAACGGTAACACCAATTTATTTAAGCGAAAGAGTTTCAAGAAAGTCTACAATACATCTTCTTATGATGAAGAAAACACAGGATAAATAATAACATGAGTGATCACTGAAACTTATACAGACAATTCTTCAAATATAAAACTGCATGTTTACAGAAGAACTAATTGCTTCCATTTTTAATAACTAGATTCGAAAGAAAAAAAAACATACAAAAAAGTGATAAAGTTCTTATAGTTGTATTGAAGTGTGTGAAATATACATATAATAATGGATATGTGAGAAAAATGTGTACATACATATATTAAATAAAATAAAAAATATAATCACAAGGTGATTTTTATTTCATTAAATCGTAAGTGCATAGTACATATTACATGTCACACATACACGTACATCCGCTACACAAACTAGATATGTAAAGCAAAGAAAGATTAGAAGGAACATAAAATAATAATTTATTCATAAATGTAAGTAGTAAAATAAAATTCTTGTTAACGATTTCTATGTTACTTCTTCAATAATGAAATAATGTATAAGCTATCTATATCTGGACATCCTAATTCAGAAAAATGAACTTCCAACTCATAAGAAAATGACATCATGTAAGTTAGTATGTACATAAGAGTGTATCGAAAATCTAGTTTTTCATGTTTTGGATGTTGGGGGGTGCGGAAAAGTTGTAAAACCATGCCAAATGAAAGTACAACAAGTTTAAGTCCGATCAAATAATATTTACTATCCCCGCAGTGCCCCTGAAATTTGTAAATTTTCATGAAAACATGCAAATTTGCTCGTAGCTTTGCACGGCGACCCGAAGGTCGATATGGTAATATTTGAGCTCGAGGGGTCATAAAATGTGTCTCGAAATACCATCAAAGCGATTGGTCGAACCGGGATTTTCATTTAAGCCCCGAAAACCAGGTAGAAAAATGGTGGAAAATGTGCAATTTTAGTGAATAGTACAGCCATCAATAATGTACTCGGTGTTCTCATTGGGATTTCCACTGCCGCCATTTTCAGGATGTGTTTTGGTAATTTCTCACCTTGATAACCCTGTCCTGGATGGCAATGACAAATCCTTCCGTTTCCGGAAATAGTTCTCCCCGCCTTGACCAGAGGTTTGAGGCATCTCTATCCACGCAAGGAAGATCTAATATTTGGGGGTGTTGTTTGTGCAACCTCGCCACTGAGCAGCTAGCTGTTCAGCGTTGAGATGTCCGATGTTCTGGAAATCAACAGTTGCCAGTTTTAAGGGGATATACAGGTCAACTCTAGAGATGTAGTTGTAGAGTGAGATGGCAAAACTATTCTCTCTACACGCAGATGATTCTGTTAAACCTCTCGAGGTCAGTCATGCACCAGGTGACCAAACCAAAGGAGTATGTTAGGAGAGGAATGGTATGGGTGTGAATTGCCTCCTTTGTGATGTTCTTCGCACTGAGGCCAGACGCCAGAATCCGACTAAGGTGACCCAGCATGAGTGGAGCGTTTAGCTCTTCACGGAACAAATGCAGTTTTCCGCAGTGAGTTGAGACTCAACCACTCCCACCTCAATTTTGAACCCATAGAACGTGTTGTTGAGTGACTAACTTAGTGGGTTCCATGCTAAACAAAATCATAGTGCGCTGAATGAATCACCCTGGAAGATTTCTCGTCTAATGGGCAAGGACCGGGTATCCCTCTCATCCCACGACTAATACATTTAATCCTTATGCACCACGTGTGCATAGCGTGATCCAAAAATTGGATGACGCGCCATGCGCGGTCATGTGCGAATTGCGTTGGTGGTTTTTCGCATGTAACACAACCACACTGTCAATCGTGACTTGGTCCGTGCACCACCGGAGCTTCGACAGCAACCTTTCTATTCTTCGAAGAGGACGTTGTTCCTCTCGCAATATTTATAGACGAAGTCAGAAATGATAGCCGCGAGCCACTTATAGAGGGCCGAGAGGCAGGTGATTGGTCGGTAATCACTAGAACTACCAGCATCTACCTTTTTGTGTATCATATACGTTACGCCCACCATCATAAAAGAGGGCAAGTGATCGGGGTTCTCCAAGATGTTTTGAAGGGTCCCAGCAAGAGGGGGTTGCAGAACCTCCAGGTATTTGTACTAGAAGCTGTGCATCCCATCCACACCCGGCGCTTTCCAGTTCTTAGCCCTCTTTAGGATACGAGTCACATCGGAGGCTGAGATAGATAGACTATTCATCCCAGGCAACCGTGCAACTCTGTCCTTTTCTAGGCGGAACCACGTCGTGTTTAGTTGACTTGACTTATGAGTACCTCAAATGCTCGACCAGTATCTGACTATTTCCTTGGCCCTAGGTGGTTCACGATTATTTGCAGTCTTGTTTTTGCCATCTGCAAGGCCGCGATAGAAACGTTTTTCGTGTGCTACAAAAGTCCTATGGTCATTCCTTCTCGTGATCGCTCTCTTAAATCGTCGCAGTCGCGCTGGCAGGACCATGAGCATCTATTTAAGATAGGCAATCACTTCGTCCAGGTTCGCAAATTTTCTTGAACTGATGTTGTGTGGGCCAGGGATCTCCTTCACGTGGCGAGTCAGTCTGTAAGACCGATTGCCCTTTCGCAATTGGTACAACCATCCCATTTTTGCTCTTATTTTACTAATGACGTCTTGAAGTCGAAATTTCCATGGAGGGTCTGACATCTTTCATGGGGCATAGTTGGTAGTAGCATGGCCTCTGAGTTTTCTGCTGATCATCCTGGCACACGCGACCGCAGCGCAATATGCAAGAGTCTGCACCTGCAGCAAGCTCATATCCCGCTGCAAGAACAGAGGCAGTATCTCGATGTTCATGCCGCCAACCAACCGGCGAAGGTCCTTGTTAAATATAAATTTCGGCAGACCTCTTCTCATTGATGGTTCTGGATCTGCGAACTCTAGGATGGCATCAGTGAAGCACACCATGAGACGCAGGCTTCCCTCATTCAGCTCTTTAATGATTTCAGCAGGAGCAGGGGCAGGCTTTGCCGGCTGCAAGCCTAACGGGTGTCACGGGTATATGAACGTCCTGTTCCACCGCATCTGTGGGATGCACTACAGGCACTGCTAGTTGTTGTTGCACCTGTTTTTCGATTTTACTTATTTCGACCTCGGATATAAGGTGGCGCCACCTAATGGATCTTAATTGATCAGCAAGATGTTGTTCAGTCACTCTATGGGCCAGCTCGGGATGAAGACCCAAGAAGAGACGATTTTGTTCGCCCCTGACGGGTCCGCCCCGTGCTGTTGCTTGAAGGTGACATCTGATCACGTCTCCATTCATTTTCGGCGTCCACCTAATACTCTTTTTGGCCTGCGCACCCTTGAGTTGCTGGCGGAATGCAATCTTAACCTCCGTTCTTATCCGGTTGATGGTTTTTCTAGGGAGGAGGTTCCCATCTATAATCTGACGCCTTCGCTGTTCTAGGTCGTCTTGTGTTACTGTTCTCATTTCCGAGAAATCCGCTGCAAAGTTTTGGCGCTGTGGATGTGGTCGGCTGGGGGATCCCGGTGAGATCTGCCTGTCCAGCACGTAGGTCACCACCACCGGCTTGCATGCTTCCACCCCCAGCGGTGGCACCAGGGGCGCTCCGACGGTCCTCGGGTCTTAATAGATTTAAAAACTTCTCCATGATAAATGGCTTTTTGGTGCTCCTCTTAGTCCCTTTCCTCTTCGTTATCTGCATGTCTTGTAAGGGAAACCTTGTCAGTAGCAATGCTACAGCCAGCATAGCCGTCAAATTCATGAGAGGAAAGCTCAAGCCCTACCGCTATGGAGGACAAAGAACGTTGTGCTAGATGTAGCCGCTTATTGAGAAAGGTGTCGCGGCGAAGAAACACAATTGAAAATGAAGACGAGGAAACTTCGTTTTCATCATTGCTTGGCAAGCGGATAAATATAGGAGATGTTATTTGCGACAAATGTCGCAAAAGAGCAATGGAAGCTAGAACAAGTGAGTACTTTATTTTTAATAATAATTTTTTTATAAAGAAAGTGTATTTATTATTTGCACGTGGAATAGGTGAAGATATTGAGTCCGAGGTAGGGTCGGCATCAGATGAAGACCCGACATTCGAAGCACGTACATCGAAGTCAACGGAGACAACGGATACGGAATGTGTGCAACTTGTCTTACCAAGAACAATATCAACTCGTTAATACTGTTGCATTTGTGCGGCAAGCAAACATTTGAAGAAGTTTCTCAGAAAGCAAGACTTCAGGCATATACTGTTAGACTATGGATAAGATAGCGGACTTTAAGTTACCGAACGAACATTTATTTGTCTGCACAGTAGACAAATACAGACAACATTATTCAGTTACGGGAAATGATGACATCTTTGAGAGATTCAGATATGCGTTTTTCGACTCAAGCAATTGTTGTTTTTTTGGTGAAACTAAGAACCGGAAATTCTAATGTTTTGATCGCTTCAGCGTTGCGGTTAAAAAGTCCAATATTAGTATCGCAGTATTCAAAGTCTGTGATTAAGACATTTGAAACAGATATTCATCCCACACAGTTTGGCATGTCTGCAAAAGCTAGAGAAGATCTTATATCAAACCATACAAACTTTTTCGCCAAAAACTTGTTTGATGTTTCTGGGCAATTGTTAATTTTCACAGCAACGATTGCTTGATGGTATATAGATTCGTCTAACAGTATATGCCTGAAGTCTTGCTTTCTGAGAAACTTTTGTCAAATGTTTGCTTGCCGCACAAATGTAAGTATCGATGACTTGATATTGTTCTTGGTAAGTCAAGTTTCACACATTCCGTATCAGTTGTCTCCGTTGACTTCGATGTACGTGGTTCGAACGTCGGAACTACTACGTCGTCAACAAAAACTTTGATACTTCTACAATTTTCTGCAAAGTAACTTCACTTTTTGAAGCACACATACTACTACAAAGAGTTCCACTGCATACCAATGTGCATACACCTTTAGCACTCTAAAGAGAGATTTCGAAACCATCGTTTTGATTTCGATGCCTGAATTTGGCATTGAAGATAAGTGAATGTGCTCTTTACTCTCATTAAAAAACAATCTGACTCGAATTAGGGTCATTTCATTGAACAGACAGTACAACGTTGCTTTGACCCCTGGTTTGTATGTGAAAGCATGCATTTCAGGGGCCAAAAAATGTTCTTCACTTATTTTTTCTATGAATTACCCTCTTGATCGGTTCGCAAAAAATATATGCTTCTAATCCGCGTTTGCTTATTTTATGGGGAAAAAATGAAGATGGCCCTCGTTGAAAAAAATGGTCAAAAATTTGTTTGAAAATTAAAATAATTTTTTTTGCCCTCTATAGTTAATGCAATTCATTCGAGATTTTTCTGTAGTGTTGTTGTAACTATCCCCGCAACATATATTCTCTTCTTTAAAATCGGTTGAGCCGTTTTCCAGAAAAATTGATTTGTCGATTTTTGTATTTTCGATTATAACTTCTGAAAAAATCATTTCTAAGAGCCGGTACTTTGCGTAAATTTCTTTCACACTAGAAAAAACTTACCCCTCAAATATGAGCCCAATTAGAGCAGGGGAACTTTTCCCATGCTTATTGAGCTAGAGCCCTTATAGACAAGATAGAATGTTATACATAATCCCTCCATATCAAATTTTTCCTGTACACCTGCATCTTTTGCGCACTGAATAAATAAAGCCAGGCATTTTAAATTAAATGTATTATTATCTATAAGGAAGCAATACATGATCCTTGTTTTTCTAAATATAAACTATACTAAGCAGCAGTAATTGCAAGGGCAAGTCGAAATATGACTTTGAAATTTTTTACGCGAAATACTTAATTGAGATGATAAATAACCTTGAAGCTGTGTACACCAATTCGGTCAAAATATCTCGATCGCACCTGCGCAGTAGGCACATCTCACTCGCGCTTGCGCATCTGCTTTCATGAACAAACACACATCCTGTAAAATGGCTATGTTTCCCTCTTGTAGAAGTGGCTCAGTCCTCCTGGCTGAGTATCCCTCTTTAAAAGTTCCCGTCAGACAAAATTAAAAACTTAAATTATTTTTTATTCAAAGATTTGAAGACTTGTTCTTGTTTTCTTCCGTATTCGCGCAGTTCAAAAGTGCTTCAAAAAGCCACACACTGGTGCTCATAGATGTTTAACTGGACTAATGACAAAGTTTTCGGAATCAAATTGAATGGTGTGCTTCGACAGGTATCGGTTGCAAACATCATTTCACACACCTTCAAAGTAATGAACCTTCATCGATTTTTCAAAAACCTTCGGTACATACTTACGCCAGGATCAGAGAGGTAACTCTGATTGTATAAAATCATTTAAATTCTTTGATTGCAGTATGCTGCGCTGTCCCGAGAGCTAATCTAAATTAAAATTATTATGGCATTTATCTCTCTCTCTCTCT
>CAKNYM010031151.1:0-24550 GCA_932195095.1 Andricus curvator
ATAGTATTAAGTTAAATATTTATAATTTTAGTTAAAAATTCATCTTATAGGTTGGATATAAAATTATTTGGTTGAAAGTTAAACTCTTTTGTTGCAAATTTTTTTTTTCATTGAAGATTCATCATTTTAATAAAAAAATTAATTTCTTTAGTTGAAATATGAGCTATTCTATTAAAAATATATTTTCATTTTGGATGAAAAGGAATTTTTTTGCCGAAAATTTAACTACTTAGTTTCTTTTTTGGTTGAAAATTATCATTTTTTTCAATTAAAATGTAACTATTATTCAAGTTGAATATTTCATAAGGTTGAACATTCATTTTTTGACTAAAAATTTAATTATTCAATTTTTGGTTGAAAAATGATATTTTTTAGTTGAAAATTCATCTTTTTTGGTAGAAATTAATCTTCTTGGTTGAAAATTAATCTTTTTGGTCAAAAATTCAATTATTCTAGTTAAAGATTCATCATTTTAGTTGCAAATTAATAACTTTGTTTGAAAATATAACTATTTTTTTTTAAAGTTAGTTTTTTTGTGGGAAGTAATTTTATTAACTGAAAAATTAACTTATTCCAATTGAATATTATACAGTTTTAGTTAAACATTCATCTGTTTGGTTGAACATTCATTTTTTTAACTTAAAATTTAATTATTTAAATTTGGGTTGACAATTGATCTTTTTTAGTGAAAATACATTTTTTATTGTTGAAAATTCAACTATTTCAGTTTTTTTAGTTTTAGTTGAAAACTTATCTTTTTGGTTCCAAATTCTACTATTGCATTTAAAGATTCATCATTTTAGTTAAAAATTCATCACTTGGGTTGAAAATTAAATTATTTTCTTGAAAATCCGTTATTTTTGGTTGAAAATTAATTTTTTCAACTAAAAGTTGAACTATTATATTTTTTCTTGGAAATTGATATTTTTAGTGGAAAATTTAAATATTTGTTTCAAAATTCATTTATTTTACTATTTTTTTAAGGATGTTTAGAATGAACCGTCATCCTTTTTGATTGAAAATTCAACTGAAATCTCTCTTAGTTGAGGAATCAACTATTTTGTGGAAAATCCGTCTTTTTTGGTTGAATTCAACTATTTTTTATTTAAAATTAAAGAGTTTTTCTTTGAAAACTGATGTTTTTTGTTTACAAATTGAAATATTTGGTTAAAGGTAACTTCGTTAAAAAATCATTTTTTCAAGATTCATCATATTAGTTGAAAATTGATCTCTGGTAGAAATTTTTGTTTGGGTTGAAAATTAATTTCTTTTAATGAAAATTTAACTGTTCAGTTAAAAATTTTTTTAATAGAGAATTCGATTACATTTTAAAACTTAAAAATTAATTTTTTTGGGTTGAAAATTAACAATTTTAATTTAATTTTCTTGAAAATTGAACAGATACAAAAAGCGCCTGAATATATATTTAATAAGTGTTCAATTGTCATTTGTACATCAAATTTCAACAATTTCGCTTAAAAATAAAATTTTTTTTTTAATAGAACACTTAAAATTGTAACGTTAAAAGTTTAAATTGAGCTATTTCAAATTTTAATGAATATTTCATTTATAGCTCATTTTAAATTAACAATCAAATATTGCTAAATATTTTTTCTTTTTCTTAATCAAAATTTTTTTAACTGAATGGGTTTGAAATGGAATATTTTAGAAGTGTTTCGCCAAAAGAAATTTGAAAAAAAATGAATGGGGGTAGCTACCCCTAAACAATTTTTATTTTGTGTCTATGATAATATATACTTTCCATATACAAAAAAAATTGGAAAATTAGTTTTATAACGAAGAAAGTAAAATAGAGTCCATCCAACATGAATAAAAAAATTACGCCGGGGTAAACCACCCCTAAATATTTTTAAATGTGCTGAAAATTGCTAAATTCATAGGAGAAAAATAAAAAAATATATATATTTTGCACTTGAGAGAAAAATAAAGTTGACTTGTTTCGCCAACAAAATTTGAAAACAAATTAATGGGGGTAGCTACCCCTAAACACTTTTTATTTTGTGTCTATGATAATATATACTTCCCATACACAAAAAAATTGGGAAATGAATTTTATAACGAAGGAAGTAAAATAGAGTCTATCCAACATGAATAAAAAAATTAGGCGGGGGTAAGCCACCCCCCAATTATGTAGAAAATTGCATAATAAGTCTAAAATCTAGCAAAAAAATCCGAAGAAAATACGTGTTGCACATAAAAAAGAGCATGAAGGTATTTATGTATTTTTAAGAAAAAAGAGCATTGAAGAGGGTAACTACCCCTAAATTTTTTCACGTATTAACCTTTATCATTAAATCTTGTGCGCAGTATTTTCAAAGTTTGTTTAATTTTAAGGTATGTGATCTGTTGGAAATGAATCACCTTGTTTTTGTCGCAAGATAAAATTTATCACAGAAGGTACAATAATAGAATAGCTGAAAACGAATATTGAATCTTTCCTGTTTTTCCTGTTGGAATAATTTTAAAATTTACACTTTTATGAAATTATTCGCTGTCAGCGATTCTATTATTGTACATCCTGTGATAAATTTTATCTTGGGAAAAAAACAAGGTGATTCAAGCCAGAATAGAAACTGGTACGTGCAAAGATTAAATTGGAAAATAACAACAATGAGGTGAATAATGTGAATAATAATCTGTTCAAATTTAAACCGATTTTTTCATTCAAAAAATTCTGCGTGCGTAAAGTTACTTCAAAAATTGTGTGAAGTTCCGGAACGGGGACTCACATCCATACAGAAAACCAGGAACATCAGAATCTCTAACTCAAAGAAGCAGAGACCAACAAACTTGATAGGAATCGGAGAATAAACCAAAAATCATCAAACACAACGGTAAGGTAACCAATAAATTTTCCAATTTCGATATTATACATGAAAAATCTGAATAGGGGAAGGTGCCTTGGGCCATTTTGCATTTCCGAATTTTTTGCAACTACTTCTTGATTAAATTGCAAACATTGACAATAACAGTTCAAAAGGGTGACCACTCGGCTTAATGTGGAAATTTTTGTTTAGATTTTTAGCCACATTATTACATAAAAAAAGCATTTTCAAAAAAATTTGAAAAATGGATGTTCTTTTTTCATTAACACTCTAGTACAAAGTAATCTTTGGACGATTTGAACTTTTGCCTTGCGACAAAAAAACTAACCGCTTTAATCTACATTAAAATTAAATTTAATGCCGTAAAACTATTTTTGAGAAAGAAAATTAAATAGACTTCTTTTGCCAGTTTTTCGTTTCTGATACTGGATTTTTCAACAATTTCTCCGTTTTTTCCGAGTGAATTTACAATCATTAGCCATGGCTGTATTACGTCTCAAGAAACACAACTTGCCTTATATTTTATTAATTTAATTGATGGTTCCTCGTTTTAGATTCTAATTAAATATAAACTAGAAAACTGGGATGAGGATAACTACCGACTACAAGAAATAAATAAATTAAACATGAACTTAAGTTTTATAAATTAATTGAGGTTTATTTAAACAATTACAAATTGTTTGAAATAAAATACAAAAGTTAAAAGATCAAAAATGATGCAGCTGGAGTACTCTTTCTTCGATTATCTCTTCTCATTTGGTTTCAGTCCACCTTAAAAAAGAATGACTAGTTAATCAAACAATAGAGTAAAGACTAAAGAGATTGTGAGATAACTTAGGGGCGATGGTCAATTCCGCCCTGGGTATCTACGAACGGTTCCCCCACTACACGGCTTCCCCTCACTCAGCCGAACTGCTGCCGCCGAGTCTGGTCAGCGGGAGTCCTTTGTACCCAACGAGGACTAAAATGCAGAATATAACATTTTTTCAATTTAGCACTTGGTAGTTTATAAATTTAATATTCAAAATCTGCGAATTATAACGACTCCAACTATATGTTATTTTACTTAAAAAGTTGGAAATTAAAGAATAAGTGTTCAAATTATGAGAAATTTTATGAAAAATTGTTCAGAATATTTCACTCAAATCCACTGCAGTAGCTTTCATTTCTTGGTGCAATATTTTACCTAACTTGGGAAATTCCGGAAGCTCAAATTTGGCCACATTTGAAAACTTATTAACTAATATCATAAATTTAGTTTATTTCTCAAACATTCGCATTTTTCAAAATTATTCCTAAATAATTTTGCAATCCCAGTCCAAAAGAATGAATAGTGTCATCCCTAGCTCAATTTGGAAACTCATTAACAAACATAATAAATTTTTTTATTAATCAGCCAATTTATTTATGAAAGTTTATTAAAAATACAATTTTAACACATAAAAAGCAGAATATGGAGACAATCTCAAAAATGTTTTTTTTTAAATCTAACTTTAGAAATTTTGAACAGAGACCAAAACGGACAATTGCATTTGCTTAAGTGTCGAAAAAAAGTTAAAAACTGAATTCGGCAAATTTTGAAAAAAATTATTCTACCTTTCAAGAATAATATGTTTGATATTACTGTCTCCAGACGTTTAACTACTTGCACTTCTGTTTTCTGTTTATTAACTTAAGCCTCAGCCAAAACATACTAATTTTCAAACCAAAAAAAAGGAATTTTTGTAAAAAGAGTTGAATTTTTAACCAAGAAAGATTTTTCAGTCGATAAAGAAAAAAAGTCTGAGACAAAATGTTTAATAATTCAACATTGAAGAATCAATCAAAAAATGTATAAATTTTCAAAATTATATAATTTCAGGCAATTTTAAGCTGGAAACATTAATTTATACATCGAAATTTGTTCGAAAATCTTTTTTAATATTCACTTAAAAATTTGTTTTGAAAAATCATGAAAAAATTTTCCAGGAATCTAATGCAAATTTTGTTATTTATTTTCTTGAAACTTGAATTTTTCTTACAATTTTTGGAAAATCCGGCAAAATCAAAAAAATTGCTTCAAAACCTTTCAGACTCTATTTTGAAAACTTTTAAAAATATTTTTTAAAATTAATTTTTCAACAAAGAATTCATTTTTAGTTTTCCTAGGAATTTTAATAAAATTCTTTTATTCTTTTGAAATCTCCCAAAATGCTTAGAAAGCTTTTAAATG
Source organism: Andricus curvator (assembly GCA_932195095.1). Taxonomy (NCBI): domain Eukaryota; kingdom Metazoa; phylum Arthropoda; class Insecta; order Hymenoptera; family Cynipidae; genus Andricus; species Andricus curvator. The sequence continues at coordinate 5,059 of CAKNYM010031151.1, forward strand.
TTGTGTTCAGAATCTTCAAAAATGTACGTTTTGTTTTAAATATTTTGAAATCTTTTCAAGTTTTAAATTATTTTGAAGTCTTTTCAACACTTCTAAATATATCTTAAACTTACCTGAATTTTTTCCAAATTAATAATTCACTAAACATTTTTTCAGTTTTTAATGAAAATCACTTTTTTTTTGGTTGAAAATTAATTATTTTTGACCGAAAAGTCAACTACTCCATGTTTGGTTGAAAATTCATTTCTTTGGTTGAAAATTCCTTAATTTTAAACAGTTTTGTGATAATTCATGTATTTTGTTACAAATTAATGTTTTTGGGTAGAAAATTAATCTTTTCGGTTGAAAATTCCACTGTTTGGTTAAAATTTGTTTGTTAAAAATACATTTTTGTAGTTGAAGCCTCATTATTTTGGTAAAAAATTTATTTCTTTGGTTGAAATTTGTCTGCTGAAAATTCGTTTTTATTTAGTTAAAAATAAATTTTTAAACTGTAAATGTAACTATTCAATTTTTGCTTGATAATTTATCTTTTTCAGTTGATAATTCAATTATTTTGGTAGAAAATGCGCATATTTTTGTGTTGAAAATTAAACTTTTTTTTTTCAAAATTCATATCCTTGGGTTGAAAACTAAACGGTTTTGCAATAAATTCGTCTTTTGGGATTGAAAATTTAACATTTTGGCTGAGATTTTTTTTTGAAATAAAGAATAATTATTTTCAAAATTTGCCGAATTCATTTAAAAAAGTTGTTTTCAACACTTAAGCAAATACAATTTAGTGTATTTGTTTTTTTAGATTTACTCCACGAAAATGCTCTATATTTTGCTTTTTATGTGTTAAAATAGTATTTTTAATTAACTATCATAAACAAATTGGTTAAGCAGTAAAAAAAATGTATGACGTTTGTTAATGAGTTTCCAAATTTATCTAGGGATGACACTATTCATACTTTTGGTCTGTGAGTGCAAAATTACTTAAGGATAATTTTGAGAAATGCGACTGTTTGAGAAATGAACTAAATTTATGATGTTCGTTAATAAGTTTTCAAATGTGGCCAAATTTCAGCCAACCAATAAATTAAAGCTACTTCAGTGGATTTTATAAAAATACTGAAAAATTTGTTCATTAAATTTCACATAAACTTGAACATTTCTTCTTTAATTTTCAATTTTTTAATTGAAATAACATATCGTTGGAATCGTTATAATTAGCAGATTTCTAATATTATATTTATCAATTACCAAGTGCTAATTTGAAAAAATGTTCTATTCCGCATTTTAGTCCTCATTAGGTACAAAGGACTCCCGCTGACCAGGATCGACCGGATCGACGGCAGCAGTTCGGCTGAGTGAGGGGAAGCCGTGTAGTGGGGGGACCGTCGTAGGTACCCAGGGCGGAATTGTCATCTGCCCTAATTTAGTACTTTCGTTATTTGTCTGTGATGTGTAGTCACACTCTCGCTAGTTTGAAAGGAAAGTGGCTTGTCCTTCGATCTACGGACCCATGTGGGACCCGTAGGGGGTGAGTAGCGAAGAATGCAGGCTGAGGTGACCAGGTCAGTGAATCTGGCTCCCGTTGTCCCTCTGTGGCAGGTGCTCTTTTGAATTCGGACTCGAGGTTTCCGCACAGAAGTTAAACTTTAGAAGTTTAGAAAGACTGATGCCACACGGATGTTACTTGGTTGACGGGCCGAGTATCTTGGACCGGACTTTATAGGGTTTCGATGATTCGTTGTTGTACCGACTTGTTGTTCTAAACTAAACTGAAACTGATGAACTGCCTAAACTGCTCTTCTGCTTTCAAATCTGCTGTATTTATACACGAGATCCCTCCTAAGATTCCCGTAAGCACAGAAAAAACTGGGATTTCTATTAGAACCAATTTTTGGTTCCAAAGGAGCTGCAACAAAAAGGAACCTTTCTTGCTGAAAAGGAACCCAAAATGATAAATGGTTTCTAAATGAACCCAAAGTGTGGATTCAAATGGTTCTCTAATAGAGCCTTTTTGTTATTTCTGCCTTAACTAACTTCAAAGATTGTGCAAGCTAATGCTGCACATTTTGCTTTAAAATTCGAATTAAATAATATTGCACTGGGAAAGATTTAATGAAGAAACTAAAATCATAGACATTAGACATTCGTGAAAGGAGGATATCGCACATGAAATGTGACAGTTTTTAAGGTTATGTTGAAAATCCGAAGTTTTCCACTGCGCATGCACAAGAAGCGCGGGACTATTTAAAATATATAATATACACTTGCAATATTAGGTTAATATTAAATTTGTTCAAGAAGCTAGGTATTTCTATAATTCAATTTAATTTGTTTTAAAGAGGAATAAAAAACGTTTGTTAATATTTATCTGTATGACTATTCATAGTATTTATTGATTTCAAGTAGACCCGCGCTTCTCGGCACATGCGCAGTAGAAAACGTCGGCACCCGCCGATGGCCATCTATCGGATATAAAAGAACTAAAAAGAAACCCTTTATAAGATTTGCTTTAGAGCCTAAATTCTAAAGGATCCCAAGTTTTACTTGAGCCGCAACATTACTGAACCCTCAGTTTTTTCTGTGATAGGGTGAGTGATATTAGAAGTAGGGATTCATCTTGGTTCCAATCAGCGTTGACAATCAATTATGTAGAAAAGTAGTAGGAGTCTAATTATCCAATGGGCATTGAGAATCATATGTATGCCCATATACGGAAAGTGTCGCAGTAGCTAATATGCATTATATCCCTTCTTAATCCAGAGGGTTAATTAATAGGATAGCCAATCAGCGATGAAGAATCGTGATGTGCCCAAATATGGAGAATAGGGCAGTTACCAAAATATATGGTATCCCTTCCTAGATGACAAAGGCTGAGATATTCTAATGCGTAGAAGGGCATAAAGTTTGCGTGTGTTATTTGTGAGAGGCTCACCCTCCTACAGCTGTCATCTTGATTGAGATATTTATTGCTTTTGTATCGAAGATGCTGGTGTCCGTTGCATAGACATAAGCAGGTCAAGATGCTTAAATCATGTAGATGAGTAGTATAGGTACCAGCATTTTGTAAACGTATGGGACTGAAAATCTGTTCTGTTCTTAAGGTTGGCTTGTTGATTAATTTATAGCTCTTCAGTTAATGTGTGTTTGCTGGCTGTGTTACACGGAGAAAAAAACCACACTGTTATAGTAGGCTGAGCTCTTAATATTACAGCATGGAACTTCATGTGCGAAATTGGTATGAATTTCTACCAATATTGGCATCAGGTTAGACATTTTTAGCATTAAATGTCCTATACCATAAAAGAATCAAGCGCATGCCGTTATTGCTGGAGTCACATGCCCTTAGAGCAGTTGTGCCTTGCGAAAATAGCTCGAACTTCGCCTTGCTACGGTTGTAAGAAAACTCATCCTATTAGAGTATGAGTACTCTTACAAAAGGGATATTAGGCCACGCCTACCGGCGCTTGCGCGTGACCTAATATCTCGTTTGTAAGAGTACTCATACTCTAATAGGATGAGTTTTCTTACAACCGTAGCAAGGCGAAGTTCGAGCTATTTTCGCAAGGGATAACGGCTTTAAAAGCATGAATCTTTGTACTTTTTTAGGATAAAGGGATTCCTGCTTAAAATGAATGAATTTTGTACCAAGATAGCAAGAATGAAACCTACGATAAAAGCATGACTAGTGCTCTTACTATTATAGGCATATTTTTTTCTCCGTGTAGTTCTGAAAATTTTATGTAGCCCGCTCATTTTAGTCTACCGTGCTGTATATGTGCTGTAGGTACCAGCATTTGAAAACGTATAGGATTGAAGATGTGGCTAGTTTTTATGATTGCTTCGTTGATTAATTTATGGTCCTTTAATTATTGTGTGCCCATTTGTTGTGTTGAATATGCGAGAATTTTATGTGTATCGCTTATTTTAGTTTACTGTGCTATATAAGTGCTATAGGTACCAGCATTTTGTAAGCGTATGGGATTGAAAATGCAGCTAGCTTTTCTGGTTACCTTGTTGATTAATTTATGTCTTTTTGATTAGCGTGTGCCTGTTTGTTCTGCGAAAGTTGATGCGTACAGCTCACCTTGGTCTATTGCGTTGTTCGTTACAAATCTGATCTTCAAGAATGATCTTAACAATATTAGGTTTGTTTATAATATGATTTTGACAATAATAATTGGATATTGGATATGATCTTTCAGCTTGTTGTTTTATTATTGAATGTAAATGTTATGTAGTTATAATCTATTGTTTATAGTTAGTTATTATTATTATAAAAGTCGCGGGACGTGACAGCTGTGAAAAACCGATAATATATGTTTGACCGGGGACAATTTGGATTTTCTGTTACAATTTTTTCAGTTGTCTCCTGATATGGAAAAATAAAAAAATATATAAGAATTGTTTGAACGTGTCTTACAATTTAATTTAGATTTTTCACGTATATTTTAATATTCACTTTTGTTTTTAAACAAAACTTTTCAACCTTTCTACAGGTTTGAAAAGGAAGGTGAATCCTTTGAATGTTATATATGTACTGCTTTCTACATTCCAAACATTAAATATAAAAGAAACTCCGACAAACGTTAAGGAAATTGAATTAAAGGATCATTTTGAAGCAATTTTGTTGAATGCCATGGAAGAATTTAACAGGGTGGAGATGATAATCGAAGATTCCTTACATTTTCAAGAACCTTTTCAAAATGCAGATGCACAAATCATAGAGGATGATGTTCAACACCATATTCCTGATTCGCCTTTTCACCTACGGATAGATGCACAAAAGATGAGGAAGAACTACTATATCATACGACTATAAATTAAGAAAAGTTCTTTCAGTAAAACAATTAAGACGTTGGGCCCATACTCTCCATAAAGGCCGTACTTATAGAGAAAAAGTTGCTAGGAAATGTGACATTACATTAGAAAAGTTCAAAAAAGCAGTTGATAACGGGCTAATTGTTCACGATAAAGACATACGCAGATGGGAATTAGAAGCACAAAAAGAGGTTAGCCATGAAGATTTTCGCTTCCGTGCTTCTCGAACATGGCTTGCTAAATTTGAAAGCAAACACAGAATAGTTTTCCGAAAAATAAACAAGTTCGTTATCAGAAAGACTTTGGAAAATGTCGATAAGTTAAAAATGAAGGCAGATGAATTTGTAGCCAGTGTGAAGCAAGAGATAGCAAATGTTGGAGTACAGAATATTTATAATTCGGATCAAAGTGGTTTTCAATTGGAAATTCATTCCGGGAGAACTTCGGCTGTTGAAGGAGAAAAAAAGGTGGAATGCGTTGTCCAGTCTATTTCGTCCACGACCCACAGTTACACTATCAAATCACTAATATCTGCTGACGGGAAACTTCTTTCACCTCTATTTCTAGTTCTAAAAGAACCGAGTGAAAAATTTGGACCAATTGTGGATAGGACATTATTTAGGCCGAGTAATGTGTATGTAGATGATTCACAATCGGGAAAACTTACCTCAGGTAACATTACATTATCTACTTCTATTAAAAATTGTATGAAAGCAATGATAATTGGTTTTATTATTTGCAGATCACTTCAAGACTTGGTTGAAGGAAATTTATTTTTCAAATGTAGGACCAAATAGCGTTTTACTCCTTGATTCATGGACTGGTAGAAGAAACCAACCATAGAGTTGTGGGTGGTCAATTGTGAGCAATGAAGGAAATTTATGCTAAATAAGTCTGAGTGAATAAGGCGTGAATTCACTAACAATAACAATGTTTATTCACAGAAATGAAAATTATGGAAGATTACAGAGAGATGACAAATCGAGAACGAACCGGAAATGAAATAATCTCACAGCGTCGGGTACTAGCCTGGAAAACGTACTTCCAGATCCAGCCGCTTTTCCGATGGTAAAAAACGGTACTTGGCGGAAAAGGGTACGCAGGAATTTTACCTAGTCCCAACGCTGGGTCTGGTCGTCAGATGGTCAAATCCTGTAAATTTCTTTATTGCACTCGAGGCTTCCGCCCTTCGAAGTATTTGCCGACTTTCTAAAAGTTTCTAGTTTCACAGGAAAAATATTTTACGTTGAAGTAACTTAAATATGAAATGCTCGTAGTCAGAATGGCTACAGAGTATTAAGACATCTTTCGAATTGGTATCCAACGTTTTATTTTCATCTAATTAATGAAATATACTTTTACAAAATAATAAGAATAATGATTTTATGTCATATAGGTATTTCAAAACTCAATTATAATTATATTCATAATTTTAATAATTATTAATAATAAAGAAATATCTAATGAATTAAATAATCAACGAAATGAAAAAATCATATTAATTAAGTAATGAATTACTCATTATTAATCATAAAAATCACAAGAAATTATATACTTTAAATTAAAGGACAATTGTAGACAATTTAGTAAATAGCTGAATTTATCATTTAAGATACATCATTTGAACTCTGAGCACACCTTTTTCCTGGAATTTAATAAATTTTACTATTTCAAATTGTAACTTGTGCAAGGAAAAGCGTAAACGTAGCTATTTTACGTTTTAATATTCGCTAAATACCACAAACAATGCGTTCAGAGTTCAAATGATGCATGTTGAATGGTTAATTTAGCCATTTACTTTTTTCCTCGACCGAAATACAAAATTAAAAAAAAAACGTTTACCTTCGAAATCTGTAAAAACATGAACTTAAATTAAAACACTTTAAATATTTGACATAAAATAATTATTCTTATTATTTTGTAAAAGTATATTTCATTAATTAGATGAACATCAAAATGACTGTAAAATGTTAGATAACCATTTAATTTGTGTTTTATTACTCAATGGGGGTGTTGTATGAAATAAGATAAACATATTTTTAGAAACTTGAAATAGTGAATAACGTTATGGAGAAAAGAAATTTTTTTTTAGGTTTCTAATACTTGAAAAAAAAATCATTTCTAGTTTACGTCTATTTGGTCACATTGAAACAGATGTGACGTCACTAAGATATACAACTGAGCACCAATCAGACCACTTTAGCCGTCATGTTACTTTTCAAACATTGACCAATCAAGTTTCGCGCCGTCGCGGCTTTCTCCTGGACAGCTGATCCAGCTGATTGTCTAACTAAACTAACCTATAAATGCCTAAAAACGAGAAATCGAAAATAAAAGCCGAATCAAGCGGGATCAAAGATATAACCCTTCTAGAAATAATTAATTGAAAACAATTCAGAACGATTGAGTGTTGCAAAGTTTCAATCGTTTCCAATCGGGCCAATCGGTAGCAGGATTTTGAGGTTATGAAGTGGTAATTCGATGGCAGTACTTTCGTCTCGCGGGAATTATTTGAAAGCGTTTACTTACTTTTTTTCGAGGCAACACATTTTAAGCAATATGTTCATTAAAAAAATTGAATAAATTTTTTATAATAATTTCCGCGAGCTAAGAGTGCTGTCATCAAGAAATTTGCCAATGAGGTGAAGTTTTTGCATCAAATTATTCATTTCATTGTTTATAATTTTGCATAAAAAACATATCATTTATTAAATAAAATATTTAAAATATTTTAGGTACAGAACAATTAAAATTAACTGAGAGTAAAGCCATTCAGATTCTTCCTCACCTTCTAATATCCTACGGATATTAGCATTTTCACTTGTTAATCACCCTCACTTGGAAGAATCATCATTTTAATTTAAAATTCATCTCTGGTTGAAAATCTAACTACTTTTTTTGAAAATCAATTGATCTTTTTTTGATGAAACTTCAACTATTTGGTTGAAAATCGATATTTACATTCAATAATTAAACTATTTGTTTGAAAATTTATGTACTTTGTGGAAAATTGGTCTTTTCTTATAAGAAAATTAATCTTTATGGTTGAAAATTCATCTTTTTGGCATAAAATTCAACTATTCAAGTTAAAGATTCATCATTTTAGTTGAACATTCATCAGTTTGGTTGGAAATTAATTGCTTTAACTGAAAATTTAACTGTTCCATTTTTAGTTAAAAATTGAGCTTTTCTAGTTCAAAATTCAACAATTTGGGTGAAAATTTTTCTTTTCTAATTGAAAATTCTACTATTTTTTTTGTAGAAAATTATCTTTTCCTTTGAAAATTAATTTTCTTGTTTAAAAATTCATCTTTTTGAGAAAAAATCAAAGTATTCCAATATAATATTGATCATTTTAGTTGAAAATTCATCTTTTAGGTAGGAAATAAAATCATTTGGTTGAAAGTAAAACTCTTTTGCTAAGAACTAATTTGTTCTTCGTTAGAAAATAATTTTCTTTGTAAAAAATTAAATTATTCTAGTTAAAGTAGTGATGCCGCCGAGCGATATTTTTCGATAAATTCATCTTTCTGGTTTAAAATTGAACTATTTTAATTAAATATTTACAATTTTATTTGAAAATTCATCACTTCGTTTGTTTGGTTAAACATTAAGTTTTTTAACTTGAAATTTAATTATTTAAGTTTTGGTTGACAATTTATCTTTTTTAGTAAAAATTAATTTAATTAGTTAAAAATTCAACTATTTGGTTGTCTTCTTTAATCAAAAATTCATCTATTTCGTTAAAAATTCATGTATTTTGTTGAAAAATTATATTTTTTGTAGAAAATAATTCTTTTTATTTGAAAATTTATGTTCAGGTTTAAAAATAAAAATATTCATAATTTTAGTTGAACCTTTTTTTTTTAATTCAACAACTCAGTTGAAGATTCATAATTTTATTTTAAAATTCATCACTTTGGTTGAAAATTCAACTTTTTTGTTGAAAATCCGTTTTTTTTGTTGAAAATTAATTTTTTCAACTGAAAGTTTAACTATTCCATTTTTTGTTAAAAAATTGATATTTTTTAGTGGAAAATTTAGGTATTTTTTAAAAATTAATTTATTTTGCAATGTTTTGCTCTGTTGTGTTAAAGGATGTTCAGAATGAACGACATGATTAAAAATAAATATTTGCGTTTTGCGGCAAATATGAATGTTACTTTTAGTAGACCGGGAAAATTGAAAAACTTGATCGGGAAAAACTATTTCACCTGTAAATACCACGATTTTTAATGTTTACATTTTAAAATAGTCTAATCTGTAACAGTTTTTGAATAGTTAAATCTCCGAGTCCATTTCTGTCAATTATTGTTAATTTTTTAAACTTTTTAATTACATAAAGCCTTCTGAAAAATCTAATACTATACGATTGAAAATTTAAAACCTTTAAAATTCAAAGCTTGCAAGATTAGGCATTGGAAACCAAATTATTTGAAATATTCAAAATTGAATATTTTAAATATTTAAAACAAAAAATTTTCAAGAATTTCGAATCAAACTTATTTATAAATTCAAAATTGTTATACTACAAGACATTTAAAAGGATTGGATAAGTTTTTCTACTAAAAATTAAAAGAATGCAATGAGTTACCTACAATTTATTTAGTCCGAGTTTTAAAATATTGGCGCCATCCTACGTTTTATAATGATTCCAATCGTTTTCAATTGGGTATCAATTATTCTGAATTAGAGGTTAAGTTAAGCTTTTTGATATTGCGATAATCATTTACAAGCGGTTTTTTACTGTTTCAAACAAAAAAATCTCAACAATATGAATTTAAAAAGAAGTAAATAAACGTTTTACAATAATATACCCGCTAATTAATACTGCCTACTTGATAATCAAACTATATCACTGTCACAACGTTAAATGGCACAATTTTGACGTACCGTCAACCCACATACTTTCGACTCTTTATTCGGTATACCGCCTGGAAAAACATTCTATTTTTTGACTTTAAATTTTTCTTAAATTACAAAAAATTTAATTTCCAACCTATAAAAACGTGCGCGCCATGTGTGTTACAAACTAAAATTGCAGAGGGCGCACTGTAGGCAAGTGGATTTACTCAATTCAATCCGATTGGGAACAATCGACACAATTAACAGCAATTTAAACCGATTCAACTTTTGATAATTCTTAATCGTTATAAATCGTGTTCAATCGATTATTTCTAGAAGGGCAATTTTAGAAGCATACCATAAGCAGCAGAAGTTAAATAGAAGAACCACGAAGTAACAGTAATAGTCCGGGGAAATTAGCTCGAAAAAGGTCGATTTCCAGAAAAAAAAGGTAAAGTTTTTTTTTCTTTACAATCATGTCCCTGAAGGCATTAGAAATGAATACCAAAAAAGTTCCCCATCGGATCGGCGCCGCATACACCCCTAGCCTCGAAAAACTTCCCTTAGACGGGTAGTAGCGCTAGTTTTTGGCTATTATATACGAAAGGGTGCGTCGGAGGACAAAAATGAATAGCAGTTAAAATATTTATAATAAAATTTACAATAAAAAAGGTTCCATACACTTTTGCTGTTAAGGCCATAGGTGCTGCGTAATCAGCTTCAGGAGTCGGGGGGATGTTTTGGCGTATGGTGCGAAACGTACTCGCGCCCTTAGTTTTCGGCCCATAACTCATAAACGGGTAGTTTTTGGACAAAAATGCATAGAAGAAAATTTATAGAGCAAAAAATTTCCTTTTGGGACCAATACATTTTTTTGCAGTTTATCAATTTGGAAAGTCATAATTAATTTTTTTTTAGGTGCACGTACAAGCACTGGGATCTCATTCTTACCTACCTGTAAGGCAGAGTTTTTGGTGCGTTTTTTTTATTGTGATTTACAAACGAAAGATTAAATTCTTTCAAAAAAAAGAATTTAACATTCCATAGTTAAATATATATAGGGTAAGGAGGGGCAGCGCCGACCAGTTAACAGTCAATGATTTTTTTAAAGTTAATAAGATGTGGAATTGATCCATTTTTTTCCCATTTCGAGTCCTACATTATTGTACATCATAATTCTATAAGTAACAATTATATGAATAAAACAATGATTTAATAATTGAATTATTTCTGACAAGCTGTATTTCGTCGGCTTTGCCCCACACCGGAGGGCAAAGCCAACCGCAGCTTTTTATGAAAATCAAAACATCTGAAGAGTGGAAAACATGATGTTCCGGGTCTGTGGTATTTTATGTATTGGAAAAATTACCTTTAAACATATTCAGCAAGAAGAATAAGTTATTTTTAATAAAAATAGTGATAGCTGTGATATAACCTCTTATTAGTTGACATTCAACTAGAGACGGAGTACGCGCAAAGGTTTCTACCGTACCAGTACAGAACACCCGCTCTACCGACGGATTGAAAATAATAATATATAATAGAGTTTCTTGCATGTAGCCCAGAAGATAAGTGGCTGTTATACATTACCGATGACTTATCGACCAAACTTATGATACGTTTATAACCTAAGCACGTGTAAACTATTATTTTGGTCGGGCTTGCCCCACTGGTGAGGCCTCAATTATTTACGATATTAAATACACTTTGGACTTGAATTACGTTCAATTATTATAATGACATAATGTGATATTGTTTTATCTGTCAAAATGTCAAATTTTCATACTGTAAGTATTGCCATTAACGTCGAAAACTTTACATTTCTGCCAGCGAATCTTCCATTCTTTCGTTGTCAAAACTCTTTTCTGCATAATTTTTCTTTTACAACGTCAATTTTCAAGATATCAGTAAGTAACGCTATCTCTATAATAAAACAGATTTATTTAATGCAAAGTAGAATGAAAATTGTTAAATAATAGCGATGTTATAAGCAAAGTTACCTTTGCCCCACCGGTCGGCGCTGCCCCTCCTTACCCTATACCATTAAACCATTTTCCCTTTCAGGGTAGGCGTGACACTACCCGATTCGGGTAGTGTTTCTAGGTTTTTCTTGTAGTTATAAATAACTACAAGTGTGGGCTCACCACACCCACGATGTGCCAACAGAACTCATGTCAGTATTCTTGAATGGTCACCCATCCAAGTACTAACCGCGTCCAACGCTGCTTAACTTCAGTGATCTGACGAGAACTGGGGTTTTCAGCGTGGTATGGCCGTTGGCCATATAACAATTCAAAAATCGCTTTTGTAAGTTTTCTTATAAAACTCATTATTTCTGTTAGAGATTGCTTTACTCAGCCCTTGAACTCTTATATTTAAAAATATATCACATGAAAATTGAAAGTTGGAGTGCCGATAAGAGGCTAGACTCGCGCTAGGCTAGACCACTTCAGATTTTTTACGAGGGTCCAGACCCATCTGCGGGTGGGAATGGCTTGTACGTGGTGAACTCGTTTTTAAGGGTCCCAAACATCCTCAACTGACGGGATAAATTCTTCTTCGCATACGGAACCCCATAAATACTACACCCTGTAGATTCAAGAAAGGGACCCTCTCTATGCACTTGTTCTACAGAGTAAGCAGTAATGATGCTGAAGTACTATGAGGCAGTTGTGTTTCGAAATGCATCATGGCTTCAACAAGTAAATGTTTTATATGCGAAAAAAGTTTGAGTGTAGGTGAGACAGTCGAATTAAAAAGTGGAATTGACAATCTTAGACGAGTGAGTGAAATTCGCAAAGATGGATACCTGAACTTATTATGAAGAATTGTTCAGACTGCTATAACACCCCGTGCAGAAATTGCCCCGGTTGGCCCTACTACAACAAGTTTTCTGGTCGGATCCCGGCCGGGCTACACCTGGTTGGGTTTCATGGCCGGGAACCGGTCGGGAGCCGGCCGGGCTACATTTTTCTCGAATCACCTAGTCGGGAGCCGGCCGGTTCCTGGCCTGGACAACCCTGGTTAGATTTCATGGTCGGGAGCCGACCGGGCACTGGTCAGGATACTTTTTTTGTAGAAATTATACATTTTTTAAGAGCCGTGACATTATCACAGACGTAATTACGGATACTAGATGAATTATTATTTTTGAAAAGTATAATTTAAAGATTTATTAGATCAGTAAAACAGAAACTAACTTTTTTAAATTCTTAAAAAAAACATTTGATTTTTTCCAATGTTTTAACTTATTAAATAAAACTGTTATAAATTCTGCAATGTTCAACAGGAGATTTATTACAATTTTTATAATTTTCTCTATTTTCAGACAATTTTCAGTCTGTACACTTTCAAATTTGCCGCCATGTTTGACGCTTTCTGCGCTGGCGTCGGCGTAGACACTTGCAAGTTTTAGTTTCGCACCTCGAACGAGAATGCACGTTGCACTCATGTTGCGTCTTCTCCTCGAAGTACGCAAATAAAATCCGTGATTAAAATCAACCTTATTTCAGTAATCAGTTCCAAAACTTCACTTGCTGCGCGAATAATAATTATTTTACATTAAAGTATAGTGGTGTGTATTCGTTTTTTCCTTTCTTCCTTCCTAACCTCAAATCACCACGTGGTTTCAAAAATAAAACAATTGCTAGGAGATTCTAGAAACAGTGATTTAATCTCTACTCTAATTTCCTCGTGAGAATTTGTTAATTCGATTTTACATTTAAAGTTCACCGTATTCTTCACGATGAGCCTTAAAAGACAAACCAAGTTACCAATTTCTCGCCTGAAGAAAAACATTTTTTGACCGTTCTGTGGCCGGGTTACCCGACCGGATCCCGGCCGGTATGAAAGCCGGAATCCGACCAGTTTACCGTGACGTTTTTAGCCGGATCCCGGCCAATATCCCCGGCCAGCGCCCGGTTTAAACTGGGGCTATCCGGCCGGCTCCCGGTCGAATCCCTGTTACCATTCCTACACGGGACAATTTGATTATAATAAGTCTGTTGTAGTCGGACAAGATGTCGATCTTCTTGTTTTAATAACTGCTCTCTCTCCAGCGGATAAAGATATATTCTTTTTAAAAGAAGGGTAAGGAAATGTTAAATCTCGACTTCATAGTTCACAACGCTTGCAAAATTGTGGTTTCTTGAAAAATTTCAAAGAATCAGTTCTATTTGCCCATGCATTCAGCGGGTGTGATACTACGTCATCTTTCTTTGGGTACGGAAAACTAAAAACGACTACTTTGCTCAGGATATATTGTGACGATTTTCAACAACCCTGTTTCGACACATGATGAAGCTGCAGAAGCGGGGGAACGCTTCATTTTGGCATTGTATATATACAATATATATGGGGCCTTATAAGGCCCCATCCTCTGAAATTAATATGAATAATTATAGATTTGTTTCTCTTAACAAATCTGTGAATCAATTCAGTCATGCTGTCCTTTTGTTTGGACTTCCGCCTCCTTGTGCCACTGCTCGTCAACACTCTTATCGTGCTTTTCATCAAATTCAAATGTGGAGAGGGATAGAACTTGACCCAGAAGAGTGGGGTTGGAAAAAGATAGTACACCAGAGTCTCGCTTTTTGAACGCGCGATCGCACGCGTTATATGAATTCCTAGAATTGCTGGTCCCCGCAGTTTCTCAGGGGGCAGGGCGAGAGACGGTTGCGACTCCGCCTCTGAAGGGACGCATGCACTACTAACTCAGTCAAGTAGATTGCGCAATATTTTCAGGCAACCCCCGAGATTGTTCATCTATCGAGACTCTGGTGTAACAGCTTGTCACCCGTTTACACAACAGAAGCGCCAGCTCCAGCAAGCTTGATGAATTTGATTGTTTGCTCATGCAAAATGGGGTGTGGAAAGCGATGTGGATGCGCAAAAGCTGGTCTACGATGTTCAGACATGTGCCTCAATTGCCCAGATCAAGGTTGTCTTAATGCAGAAGAAGAAATAACTGATGACGAAGAAGATATAATTGAAGATTAGGCACATTATTATGAGTGAAATATTCATTCACAAAGTCAAAACTTTCAAAATAAGCCCATGATACAATATGCAACTGGCACTGACAATGTCTAAAATTTTATCAACAAAAGAAGATAATTTTTATTCCGAGTAATATTATTAACCAATGATCAGTGGAATAGGCCTATAGGGGAGACCACAATAAAAAAAACGCACTAAGAACTCTACCTCAGGGGTGGTGTGGAAATGAGATCCCAGTGCTTGTACGTGCATTTAATTAATAATGACTTTCCAAATTGATGTAATCCAAAAAGATGTATTGGTCCTAAAAGGAAATTTTCTGCTCTACAAATTTTCTTCTATGCATTTTTGTCCAAAAACTACCCGTTTATGACTTATGGGCCGAAAACTAAGCGCGCGAGTACGTTTCGGACCATACGCCAAAACATCCCCCCCACTCCTGGAGCTGATTACGCATCACATATGGCCTGTACAGCAAAAGTACAGCAAAAACCCCTATTCATTTTTGTCCTCCGACGCACCGTTTCGTATATAGTAGCCAAAAACCAGCGCTACCACCCGTCTAAGGGATGTTTTTCGAGGCTAGGGGTGTATGCGGCGCCGATCCGATGGGGAACTTTTTTGGTATTCATTTCTCATGCCGTCAGGGATATGATCATGAAGAAAAAAAAACTTTACCTTTTTTTTCTGGAAAAAAGTCTAATTTCCCCGGACTATAAGGAGAACCAACGCTAATCTGCATTTGCCGCGGAAAATTGTGCATCTTTTTGGACAATAGTTGGAGGGGGAGAGCCGAGATTGGCTGAGAGACGAGTATCATTCAAATTTAGCGCCAAAATAGTCGCTGACTCTCGGCCAGTCTCGACTCTTTCCGAGATCACTTCGTGGCTCTCGCAGATATTCAACTCACAAGTTTATGTTGCATGATCATGGTCCGAATGTCCAAACAGTTGCCATGCTTTCGTAGCACACATTTTTCTCTTACTATTATTTCGTGAGAAGAACCTTCGAAACTCTAAAGTTTAAACTGACGAAGAGGTCGGTCTAGCTGCAACATAAATTTCCAGTATTTCTTAAGTCTTTGAAAGTTAGCTTCTGTGCGGAAATTTTAAAATGAAACCTGTATCGAACATCAAAGCTGACCTGATCTCTACTGACCCATCCTCAGACTGAGTACTGACCCACATTCCTGCCATCATTCACCATCTGTGGGTCCCCACCCAGGGTCCAGAGATCTGAAAGCCGAGGCACGTTCCAATTCCAATCCAGCGAATGATAGGGAACCTTCTCAAATAACTAGAAAATCTGTGAGTACCTTTATTGAAACCTCTCTACGACCTCTATATTCATAGACTCATTTGCTAATTGGTCATCACTGTTCAAGGTGGACTAAACCAGACAAGGAGACTTGACTCGAAGCTTCGTCAAGAAGAGAATTCAGCCGTGCTATTATGTTTTTCAACTGATCTCTCAACTTGCACTGTTTATATTCCTTATTCATGACTTTAGTCATTTATCTACTTGTATTTCATTAAATAAATATGTATTTAACTTGTAAAACTGAAATTCTTGCATATAGTCAGTTTATTTCTGGTCACTGGCAACGGCCATACCACGCTGAAAAAACCAGTTCTCGTCAGATCACTAAAGTTAAGCAACGTTGGGCGCGGTTAGTATTTGTATGGGTGACCATTCGAGAATACTGCGTGCTGTTGGCACATCGTGGGTGTGGTGAGCCCACACTTGTAGTAGTTATTTACTACAAGAAAACTATCCACCTACTATCTGTTTCAAAAATCCTGGCGCCTCTACAAATCATTGAATAACTCAATAAAAAAAATCGCTTAAAAAAAGGAAAAACAACTCGTCAATCCTCATTTTATTACGAATAAGTACAATATAATTTTATCGCGATGCGTCTATAACTTTCGATGCAAATTTGCAGTGAAGGTGAAAAAACGTGGTTAAAAGCACCTTTTGTAACTTCGTCAACTTTCGACCGTTGTATTTCGTCGAAAACTGCATGAATTATTTTGCAAAAAATCGAGTAGTTACCTTGAAGTTTTATTTATGGGTACGTTTTCGAAAAATTCGAAAATATTTATAACTTTGGTGTCGGCAGTAGATAAAAGCGAAGGATGCTAACTCAGCTTCTAATCAAGCTGGAAGGTTCTACTAAGGCTTAACATTTTTCAAAAAAATCAACAAATTCAATGGTAGGTTTTTAAATACAGGCAATTACATCAATAACACGCTATCGCATATTATTTTTTTCTGTTTTTTTCTACGGTAGCCATCCTCAATTGAAATCGATACCTTGAAGGGGTTACCGTCCACTATTGTCAAAGTCAGTTGACCCACGCGGTACATTCTACCAGATGGACGAAAGTTGAAGAAAAAAAAGGACACTTTATGAGGGAAGGATCAAGCAGGACATCGATACCCTGGAACCTGCTGAGAGTATTATCGACTTCTTTTGTGCCTCCAGTCCCAAAAAAAACGGAAAACCATAATGTGCGATAGCGTGTTATTGATGTAATTAACTGTTTTTAAAACCCCACCATTGAATTTGTTGATTTTTTTGAAAAATTGTAAGCCTCAGTAGAACCTTCCAGCTTGATTAGAAGCTGAGTTAGCATCCTTCGCTTTTATTTACTGCCGACACCAAAGTTATAAATATTTTCGAATTTTTCGAAAATGTACTCATAAATAAAACTTCAAGGTAACTGCTCAATTTTTTTCAAAAGAATTCATGCATTTTTCCACGAAATACAACGGTCGAAAGTTGACCAAGTTATAAAAGGTGCTTTTAACCACGTTTTTTCACCTTCACTGCAAATTTGCATCAAAAGTTATGGACGCATCGCGATCAAATGATATTGTACTTATTCGTAATAAAATGAGGATTGACAAGTTGTTTTTCCTTTTTTTAAGCGATTTTTTTTTATTGAGTTATTCAATGATTTGTAAATTCGTCTTTTTTGGTAGAAAATACCTCTATTTGGCTTTAAGATGCATCTCTTTTCTTAGAAATTTCATGTTTTTTTGTTGAAATATCAACTACTATATTTTTTGTTGAGAATTCATGTAGGTTGAAAATTCAACTATTTAGTTAAAAATTTAACTATTTTATTGAAAATTCAATCATTTTGTTACAAATTTAAGCCTTTCGTTGAAAATCCGTTTTTTGTTGTTGAAATATCAAATATTATATTTTTCATTGAGAATTCATATCTTTTTGTTGAGATTCAACTGCTTTCTAACAAATTCGTGTTTTTTGCTTGAAAATCTAACCATTTGATTAAAGGTTGAACCATATATATATACCATTAAACCATTTCCCTTTCAGGGTAGGCGTGACACTACCCGATTCGGGTAGTGTTTCTAGGTTTTTCTTGTAGTTATAAATAACTACAAGTGTGGGCTCACCACACCCACGATGTGCCAACAGCACTCATGTCAGTATTCTTGAATGGTCACCCATCCAAGTACTAACCGCGTCCAACGCTGCTTAACTTCAGTGATCTGACGAGAACTGGGTTTTTCAGCAGATTTGTAATTTTAGTTAAAAGTTCACCATCTGGTTAAAAATACGTTTTTTTGACAGAAACTAATTTTTTAACTTTAACTATTCCAGTTGAAGATTAAGCTGATTAAGCATTATAGTAGAAATTTAATCTTTTTTGGTTGAAATATCAACTATTACATTTTTTGTTGAGAATTCATCTTTGTACGTTGAAAATTTAACTATTTGCTTAAAAATTCAGCACTGGTTGAAAATTTAACTATTTTTTTGAAAATTAGTTTTTTGTTGTTGAAATACCAACTATTACATTTTTCGTTAAGAATTCATATTCAACTGTTTGGTTAAAAATTAATGCTTCTTTAATTCATCTATTAGGTTGAAAATTTAATCATTTTGTGGAAAATTTTAAAAGTCCTCTTTTTTATTCGATAATAATTCAACTGTTCCGAGGTAATCTTTTTTGTTTGTAAATTCGACCATTTAGCTGAAAATTCATCTTTGTAGGTGAAAAATTCAAGAAATTGGTTAATTTTTTTTTGCAGCAAATTATTCTTTTGGATTGAAAATTCAAGTATCTTTCTCTAAATCATAGGTGTGTCACGAAAATGCCGATTGAGTAATTTGAAAAACTTGATTTTATTATTAAATCTCCAGTTAAAATAATTAATTTTCAACCAAGAAAAAGAGAATCTGCAACAAAATAATTAAATTTTCAACTAAACTGATGAATCTTTGATAAAAAAAAAAAGAATTTTCAACCAAATTTGTTAAATTTGCAACCAAAGAAATAAATTGTTAACTAAAATGATACATTTTCAATCAAAAAAATAAATTTTTAACCAAATAGTTCAATTTTCAACCAAACAGGTTATATTGCTGCCAAAAAAAGACGAAATTTCAACAAAATAGATGAATTTTCAACTAAAAAAGAAAATTTTTCAACAAAAAATAGAACAGTCTAATTTTAATGAGAAATAAGGTTTTAACCAAATTAAATTAAACTCTAACGAAATAGTTACATTTTCAACCACACAGACGAAATTTCAACAAAAAAGATTAAATGTTCATAAAATTAAAAAAAAAAATGAAATTTCAATAAAAAAAAATTAATTTTCTACCAAAAAAGACCATTTTTCAACAAAATAGATGAGTTTTCAAATAAAAAATATCAATTTAAAAAAAAATAGATTATTAATTTTCAGTTAGAGAAATAAGTTTTTAACCAAATAAAATAAATTTTCAACGAAATAGTTAAATTTTCAATCAAACAAATGAATTTTCTACCAAAAAAGAATAATTTTTAACAAA
>CAKNYM010031152.1:1096-14655 GCA_932195095.1 Andricus curvator
TAAACTTTTTTTTTTGCATTTTTTTTATTTGATTTTCTGAATGGAGAACCTTTCAAGAATATTGTGTGAAAATTTGAGATGAATCGGAGTAAAAATAACGAAGATACAGCGGTCTAAGCACCCGCGTCTCCAACATGACTTAGCGTACTGTATATTTAGTTTAGTCAGTGTAGAGCAGAGGTCGGCAGCGAGGGGAAAAAAGCACGTGTGGACCGCTCGCTGCAAAAAGATGCTTTAGACATCATAAATGATAGCAACATCCTTTATGGACCTGGCATCGATGATTCAGTATGAGGTAAACCGACAAAACTCGTTAATGAACGTTTTATTCCAAATTTTTTAGTGTTCAAAACTTTAAAGCGTTTTTCCCACAACTCACGTTTCCAAAGTCGGTGTCCCTCATAACTTGAAAACTACTGCACCGATCCTTTTGAAATTTGGAACACTATTTCTGTATATAATTTACGAGGTAACGCTGGAGAGTTTGTTTCAAATTTGTTAATATTTTTTATTTCACAATAACAAATTAGCCGATTTTTTTCGCAAAAATCGCGTTTTTCACTGCAAAGTGTTCCCAAAAAGTGAAACATTGAAATTTCGAAAAACCCTCCCAGCGTTACCTCGAGAAAACTATTATCTAACGAAAGAACTTTGATTTTTTGATTTCGGATGATCCAGCACCGAGTTATGATGGACACCGCAATTCAACTTTTTTTTCGAGACACTTCCAAATAATGCTGCCATTGCCGTATTTTTAAATATCTCTTCATGAAAATTGTACACAATATTCTTCGAATGTTATACTTTAATGTACTATTACCATTATAGTATAACATACATTTTATTTGTTTCGTCAAAAAAAATTCACAAAAATCTGTCTTTTTTTGCATGAATTAACCTAACCCCCCCCCCCCCCCTTAAGAATGTACCGAATTTTTGCAAATCTGAAGCTTGAGACAGGTTTTTTGTATAGTCTTTCAAACAAATTACAAAAAACGCTCTCAAAAATCGAATTTTTAATTTAAAAAGAAAAACTAAGACGAAATTTCGAGATACATCAGGGCTGAAAAAACTTTTCTTTGATAAATATTTTTTGAAAGTACAATAATCAAATTAAATTAAAAAATTTTTTTAATTCAAAATGAAAATAATTGAAAAAAATATATATTCTGGATGAAAATTTTTGGTTGAAAATGTACATAGTATTTTTTTTAAATTACAACAAAAATGTTCTCAAGAATCGAATTGTTAATTTAAAAAAAACTTCGAGATAAATTAGTGCTGATTTGAATCCTGCAAGGTTTGTTTGGAAAATATTATTAGGTTCGAAGAAATTTTACGGAGAAATTTTTTTTCTGTTTGAGGCGCACGTGTTTTTACATTTATTTGTTTATACGATTTTTATTTTAACTTCAAACAATAATTCAATAAAAATCTAAATATTAAACAAAAATTTCTTTGATAGAAAAATATTTTATTATGGTATTTTTAATAAATAAATAATATTTATTGATAATTTTTTTTAATTATTAAAATTCTACAATTCTATAATTAAGGAATATTCTAGTTCGGATATTTTATAATCAGGCAATTTTATGCCGGGAATTTTCAAATTCGGTAATATTATAAACTCTTCCGGAATTTTCCAATTCGAAAATTTTATCGTTTTTGGAATGTTATTATACGGGAATTTTACAGTGTCAAGAATTTTATTTTTGGCGATTTTAATGTCGACCCTAGAAGTACAGCAAATTTTCAGAATTTGTTATTTCATAGAATTATTTTCTTCACTTGTGATTTAAAAATTTTTTCAAGCATGCATGGAATTTTTAAGTATGAAAATACACTAGAGAATAAAAATTGACAATTACATACAATTTGGCATTAAATACCAAATCCCGAATTTTGAAAATTTGCTGTAATTCTAATTTCGATCCTGGATCCTGGATTTTCCTACTGTATTTATTTTTTTTTTAAATTTATTATACAAGCATTTTTAAACCACAAATTTTTATTTATCTTATCTCATTAAATACAAAAATTAAAAAATTCACTGTATATCCAATTTTGATTCCTGGGTATTGGCGATTTTTTTCCTGGTGCATTTTGGTCACTGGAAAGCGAGGGTGAATTAAATAGGAATTATCTCTTAGAAAATAACTGTTTAAAACCCGAAAAAAATAGATACTTTTTTGACCTCCAGGTATGTGAAAAAGTTTTAACATTAGAAAATTTAAAAACTCTGCAAATAAGAAATTTTTTTAACATTTTTTTAGCGCGAATAACCAAAGTGTATGCAAAGATATTATATATCTTTGCTGTACATATGTCTATCGATTCCCAAAAAGTTCAGTTATTGGTACTAAAATTTTAGTACACACAACAATGGTTTAAATTTCCCCAATATTATGTCACCAATATATCGCTAAATTGTGCTGCTGATTTCAATTTTAATTTGTATTCTTCTCAATTTTGTATTTAATATAATTTCTATTTTAATATAGTTCAATATGTTATTTGAAAGACCCGACGTTTGTCCTTCTAATATCTTGTAGATTTTTCTATTAAAGAATCAATCTTATGCAAGTTTCATTGTTTAAAAATAAGTAAAATCTAAAACTTTTATTTTCAATTAAATATTAGTCTGATACTTTCAATGAAAATCGAGTGGTTTTATTTCTACAAGTTTATTTCTACTGAAAGTATTAGAGTCTTATTTAATTGAAAATAAAAATGTTAAATCTTACTTAGTTTTAAGCAATGAATCTTGAATCAGATTTATTCTTTAATAGAAAAATCTATAAGATATTATAAGAAGAAACGACAGATTTTTCACACAAAAAAATCTTGAACTATATTAAAATAGGAATTAACAGATATTAATTATATATATAAATTAATTAATTAATTAATTAATTAATTAATTAATTTCTTATATTAAATAGAAAATTTACAAGAATAAGAAATTTTAATTTAATTGGAATTTAATTAAAAAAATTAACATTAAATATTCGAGGGGAGTCAACCACATAAAATTTTTATCTTTATCAGAAATCAAAACTTCAAAGAAATCCAAACAGATTATAATTAATTCAAAGTATTCAAAGAATCCCAAAAAAATCAAAAGCAGTAGAAACTCTAAACCTTATAAGGTTTATAGTTCCTACTGCTTTTGATAATAAATATAAATATATAAATATAGGGTGCATCTCAGCAACTAAGGCTTCGATTATGATATTACTAAAAAAAAATGGTGTGTCGTTGACAAGAATGTTGTTAAACGGTTTTTATGTTATCATGACCCCAAAGTAAAATGGTGAAAGTCCTAGGACCCAATATTTGGCCAGTTTTGAGAAAACATCCTTTCAAGTTTTCAGGACCATGAAACACATCGTTCGTCGCCAATTTATAGACTTGAGAAATATCCTCTTCCAACTTGTCCGAAATTCCAGGCGGTAGCGCACCTGGTTTTTAGACGTAAGGTTCGGGGCTGAATTCCCGCTGCTTGTAGTTTTTTCCAGTTTTGAAAATATTTTTATTAGAAAAAATATCAATATATTCAATTCCCTTCTAATAATTTTTTTCATTTATACAAATATTAATATTTTAAATTCTTTTTTCAATTAAAGACTCACTTCTTCGAAATATTGTCGTTTTTTCCAAAAAAATCTTTCGCATGAATTAATTAATTTATTCATCAATAATTCAAATTTTTATATTATTTTATTATTTTTATTCCATTTATATTCTGATTTTGAATATGTTTGCGAAATTTAAACAAATTTATTAAATTAATAACATTCATGCAAAATAAATTTGTTTGCGAAACAAGTTCGAAAAAGCGAACTGTTTTTCATTAAAAAAAAGAACATTTAAATAGTATATTGTGCTACAAGTGCGGAAAGTAGGCAGTTCCACACGAGTTTGAAGTTTGCTGTACGAGCCACAGGCGAGTCGGAGGGGAGTTGTAGGCGAGTCGTAGGCGAGCTGTAAACGAGCCGAAGACAAGCCGGAAACGACCCGAAGATGAGCCGATGGCAAGTACTGTAAACTTCACAAGAGTTGCAACTGTCTACTTTCAGCACCTGTTGCACACGATATTTTTTGTAACAAATGCAAGAAATTTTCGATTTGAAAAACAATGAGAATAAATTCTTTGGAAATTTATGGTAATTTTTGGAAATTTATGGTAATTTTTGGAAATGTATGGTAATTTTTGGAAATTTATGGTAAAATTACCAAAAATTTCCGGAAATTTTCGGTGAATTTGTATATTACCGAAAATTTCCAGAAATTCAAGATATCTAAAGGTTTTTGGAAAAAATCCGAAAATTTCAAAAATGTCCGAAAAATGGAAAATTGCTAAATTTCCAAAATTTCCAGAAATTAATGAAAAGCTGCTAAATCATCGGAAATTTCAGGTATCGAAAGCTTTTTGGAAAGATTCCAAAAATTTATGGAAAATTGCTAAATTTCCGGTAATTTATGGAAAATTGCTAAATTACTGGAAATTTCAGGTAGCCAAAGCTTTTTGGAAAAAATTAAAAAATTTCCAAAATTTCCGGAAATTTATGGAAAATTGCTGAGTTTTCCAAATTTATGGAAAATTGATAAATTGCCGAAAATTTCAGGTATCCACAAATTTCTAAAATTTTCCGTAATTTAACGGTAAGTGATGGTAATTTATCAGTCATTTATGGTAACTTATCACTTCGAGTTTGTCCAAACACTATTCACTACTCACAATCAGTCTCTTAAGCGTAAAAACATAATGAAGTGAGGGTATTATTCCGGCAGTCCTGAATAGTAAATCTTAATCGAAATGCGCAAGCGCAACAGCAAGAAAAAGTAATCTGGCTGGAACTGCGCAAGCGCAGCAGCTAGAAAAAGTAATCTTGCTCAAAGAGCGCAAGAGCAGCAGCTAGAAAAAGTCTTTTTATAACTGCTTTTTACCACGGCTTTGGAATGAGTCACTTCCCGCACGCAATACATGCCTCGAAAAGCGAACATTTCGTGCGTGCGTTACAAAAATGTTCATTTTTGCATACTTGAATAAAAGTTTATCAGAGAATTGAATATATAAATATTTTAATAATTAATAAGTCAAATATTTGGGCCTGGGTATTTCCAAATTTTACTTTGGAGCCAAGATCTTTATTTACCAAAATTATTAATCCACACAGAAAACACACTACCGGCCGCTCCCTTGTAAGATATATATTTTTGTGAATAATCCTAGTTGATTATATCTCAGTAGTATAACTATGTTTAAAAATGTGTATTTTTGTTTTTTTAGAACTTTATAAGTGTGAGAAATTGAAGTTAAAATTGAAATTAAGCAAACAAATTCCAAAGAATTAAAAAGAATTCAATAATTTTTGCGAACCGTAAAATGTCCGGGAATTTTTTTCCTCGATTAAAACGGCCATCTGAATTTCTTAGCCTTCTTAAAATTATTATATTCATTGGTATTTTTCTGCAAAAATACGAGTAGTTCTACTTTTTCGTACTTGTGCAAAATTTACAACCAAGGATTTGAGGATTCCTCTAATAAGTAAAGGTAAAAAAAATTGATAGAACCAAAAATATGTACTTCATAGAGATGAAAAACTTTTATTGAAATAATTTTCCAATAACAGCAATAATCTTGAAGTAAATCAAGAAAAACGTGTCTTTCCCGGTTTTTCGGGTTCACATTTTATACAGCTGGTTTTTAGTTAAGAAGGTGAAGAGTAGGATCACAGGGTCTTTTATTTCCTCAAATTAGTAATTTACGCTATGCCCGACAACTGATATACCCCCTCGTATTAGCCCTTATGTAAAACTTACTTTTAGACATATTAAATAGGGTGATTTTTCACGAAAATAGGGTAAGATATGGTGGAATAAATTCTGTCAAATACAATTAATGTAAATACCATATTGAATGCAATATGAAACACTTTTAATTCCTGAGATTTCAAGTCGAAATATATATTGAATTTTCAACGAACAAGATTAATTTTCTTATCAGAAAGACGAATTTTCAACAAAATACATAAATTTTTATATCAAGTAGCTGAATTTTCAACTTATGAAGGGTACATTTCTAACCAAAAATGGATAAGTGCAATTTTCAGATAAAAACAAATAATTTTGATTTTAAACCAAAGAGGTGAATCTTTAAAAAATATGAATTTTGAACAAACATGAATTTTCAACAAAATACATTAACTTTCAACACGAAAAAATGATTTTTTAACCAAAGAATTAATTTTCTACAAAAAAGTTAAATTTTCATAAAAATAGTTTAATTTTTAACCAAATAGTTAAATTTAAACCAAAATTTGAATTTTTAACAAAAAAGTTAATTTTCAACCTTATGCTTTAATTTTCTTTCAAATTGTTGAATCCTTAACCAAACCAGACTAATTTTGACTTAAACAGTTACATTTTCAATAAAGAAGGATGAATTTATAACCAAACAGATTCATTTTCGACCATAAAGACGAATTTTCAAGAAAATACATGAATTACATGAAAATGTCAAAAAGTTGAATTTTCCACTTATAAAAGGATACATTTCTAACAAAAAATGGATAAGTGCAATTTTCAGACAAAAAAATTAATTTGTAACAAAAAACGAATTTTCAACAAAATAGTTACATTTTCAGCCAAACAGATACAATTTCAACAAAAGTGATAAATCTTTTTAAAAAAATGAATTTTCTTTAAGAGTTCAATCCAAAAGATGACTTTTTAACCAAGATGATTAATTTTCTAAAAATGGAATAGTTAAATTGTCAACCAAAGGAGGTGAATCTTAACGAATATGAATTCGTAACAAACCAGTTCCACTTTCAACCAAAGTCGTTCAATTTTCAAACAAAATGATGAATTTTCCAGCAAAAAGAATATTGCTCTACAAAAAAAGAGGAGGTTTCAACAAAATTGTTGAATTTCAAAGCCAAAAGGATGAATTATCTATAAAACGGTGGAATTTCCAACCCAAAATATATAATAAAAATCGAATAAAATAAAAAATAATTCTATTATACAATTGTATTCTTTAATTATAATTTATTTAATTCGTAATCAATTACACAAACATAAAAATTTACGAATTATTGATTACTTAATATAATAACCGTGAGGGAGGTGGTAGTGATTTTATAAAATTTCACTCTACATCTAAAAACTCTAAATCACTAATTCTACACGCGAGAAATCTTCACAATCATATTTATTAAACAAATTGATTATTTTCAATTTCAACTCGATATGGTTATGAATCCTACACCATAAAATTCTATGCAAAATAATACTTCAAATTTTGTGAATTTAAATAAACTCTACACAATAAACAAAAATTCAACACAAAATATTTTAATAAATAATTTTTTGAAAATTTCAATTATTTTGTGTACAAATTTACGGTGTGTAATTTTACAGTGTTGAGTTTACATTTAAAACATTTCATTTGTTTAATAAATATTCTTGTGTAGGGGAGACCTCCCTACAGTGGATAGCAAAAATTGGTAGATTTCAGTAAACACAAAATAGGATATATATTGAAGAGCTGTTATGACACAAATGAAGCTGATATATTCACCCATGTGATGAGATATCAGTAAAAATCAATTCGTTAGCAAATAAAAAGTTATTGATATTATTTTGAGGTGGTAAAATTTTATCCAGTGTTGGCAGGTTCGCCCTACAGTGGACATTCGATTCTACACCGCGAATCAGAATAGAAAGATGTTTCTATGCGTACCCCTAAATTATATTTTATACCGACGCTACTATCAGAACAAACAAAAAAGTGATATAATTTCGATTTTGGATAAAACTAGTAAAAATATAATGTCAGTTATTTCGCTCATATTTCACAACACGCCTTTCAGTGGATAGGTCAGGTGAGGTTAGAATTGCCACCAATCGTGCCGTGTCAAAAGTACCTAGAAAATACCTATATAGAAATTGTGCATGGTGAGGTTATGTCTACTTGCGGGAAATTTAAAATTGCTCAATATATAAAATTCCACTAATTTGTAGGTTAAGTTTCTGTTAAAATTTTTAACACTACACGCGATTTAAATAATAATAATTTCGAGCACCTGCCTTTCAGAGATGATTGCACTATTAAATCTATTATATTATATTTTTGATAAACATTCAATTATATTACGCTGCAGCTCGGTATATACTATACCTATGTTCAAAGTATCAGCTGATTCTGTCTTCTGCTATTTTAGTACCAACCTATGAGTGAAATCTCTAAAACTTTTCACTGAAAATCCACTGTAGGGATGACGCTGGTATCCATAGTAGGAAAATGAGAGCCTCAAAGAATATATTTATAATAATTTTCTTACATAGAACGGAAGATTCTAGGGTAAACAATATTATAGTTTAATGACCAAAGAACATATATTAATAAACAAAATCACTCTGAAAAATTGTAAATACTTGGAAAAAATTACTAAAGTTGAGGACAAAGTTTCTTGATCATGTCAAAAATAGTTTTTTATACTTTTTTCTTTTATTATAATTAAGTATAACATGAAATTCCGTCTTATGATGCATTTTTATAAACTTGAATCATACCAAATGCGCAAATTAGGTTTACTTTAGGCATTTCGCTTTTATTTACGAATATCCACTGTAGGAAGCTATCCACTGTAGGGAGGTCTCCCCTATAGAGTTTTCGCCTGTAGAATTAGCGGTGTGGATTTTGCAAAAGTAGAGTTTCATTTAGTAGAATTTCTACTGCCCCTTTTTCAAAAGAAAAATTTTCTGCATTGTTATAAAAAGTGACTTTAGTCAAATAATAGAGTATTTCAAAAAATGTGAGTAATACAATCACAAGTTTATTAATTATTAATTACTATTAAAAATTTGTCACTTGCATTATTTATGAACAGTTAATTTTAATTGCAATATAACTAATCTTTTCCATAAAAAATGTAGCAGCTGAAAATATTTATTACGAAATAATTACATTTTAATTAAACTCAAGCGTACATCTTATCTTTTACACGTTTCCTTAATGCGCAATTTATTCGAATAATTGAAAATAATAGTTTAAAAAATCTTTGATATACAATTTTTATTTTATATTTTCAAGAATGTACCGACTGAGTATCGGCTATTCGATTCGGAGGGAGAAGAGAGCGGGGGCAAAGGAGTTCGTTGGCGTAATATGCGGGTAGAGAGGCATGGGGGGATCGGGCAATTTTCGCCGGGAGCGCCGTCTACAATTAGTTCCTCGAACTATACCCCGTGCCGCATCTAGGCTTATAATATCTTTGCATGGGGCTGGTTGATGATGAGGGAAATTCAAGATGGACGCATACCGAGGGTCAAATATGGCTTTGTGCACAGGGTTGGGAAGTTACGCGTAATGGAAATTTTCCGGTAATATTTAGTATCACCAGAAAATTACCAAAGTTACTAGTAATTTCCTGGTAATATACGGTAATATTATGTTACAAAGAAAAATATCGGAAATATTTTTATTGTCTATGGGGGTGCGTATAATACATCACGTATATTACATGGTTTTCGACATATATATTACTACGTATATATACGTATATATATTCACTGGCCGTCCAGCGGTCCCGGTACCCTTCACGGGTCCAGGGAATCAGGAACAATATGAGGTTGTACCCTCTTGTTAGATCTCATGTATGCTTCTGGGCCCGAGAACTACTGTAAATCCATCCCCAAGTTATCCAAAATTGCACAAAAGATCCAACAATTTAAGGAAATTCGACAATTCCTATTTGCAGGAAAGAAACATTTTCCCTTGAAATGTGGAAGATGGCTTGATTATCCCCCTTTAGTTCTAGCTGAACTTTATAATAATTTTTTCTTGACTTCGACTTTTCAAAATTAAAACCTAGGTTCACAATCATAGTCGAAGTCGTTGAGGTCACTGTCCGGGTTAGAATTTGAAAATTCAATGAATTTGAGAGGGCCGATGCTAGTGGGAACGTATATTTCCCAACGGTCCTCAAAACTAATCCAGGCCAACGGTTGCCAAATGGAAGAAGTAGATTCCAATATTAATTGAATTAAATTAATAAATCTTTATTTTTTTATTATAAAATCTTATCATTTATTGAGAGGAGGAAGAATTTTCATTGATAAATTCAACAATTCCTGAAATTTATTAAGGCCTTAACCATTATATCTATATTATTAATATTCATTTTAGAAATAAAATGAAAAAAAAACATTTAAAATATAATATCTTTGAATTCATTCGCGCCAATATTTGAATCTGCGGCCATGTCATTTTTGGCGCCATCCATAATTTTAACTTCCGAATTCACATATACCATCACACCTAGATGCGGCACCTCACTAGCGAACCTATAATAAGTTCCAAGAACTAAAAAAGTGTCATTAGTTAAAAAAAGGATATACCTCTGTCCCTTTTTAACCAATGGTATTTTTTAGTTCTTGGAACTGATTATAGCAAAGATATTATAAACCTAGATGCGACACCTCGCTAGCGAACCTACAATAAGTTCCAAGAACTAAAAAAATGCCATTAGTTAAAAAGAGATGGAGATATCTCTGCCTCTTTTTAACCAATGGTATTTTGTTAGTTCTTGGAACTTATTATAGGTTCGCTAGTGAGGTGCCGCATCTAGGTTTATAATATCTTTGATTATAGGTTTGCTAGTGAGATGCCGCATCTAGGTTTAAAATATCTTTGGGTAAACTCCCCTATTGCTTGACCCTCAGCATACAGACATCTTGCTAGCCGACCTAGAACGCCGCCAGATTTGAATATGATTTTTATGTTTCTTTAGAATCAAATCTTTATTTATTATTTTGTATATCATTGCAAAAGCACATTTTTTGATAACTTGAATATTGTGCCTTATAAGGGAGTGGAGATTTATGAAAAATATATTGTTTACAAGGCTGTGAATAAATAATGGTTCGCCGTACGAGAAAATGTCACGAAAGTAAAAGGTTTTATATTGTGGCATAGATTAATAAAAAAATTGCAAAGACATTTTTTTCTTAATAAGTCACGAGGGAAATAAGTATCAATTGATAAAGTCTAACTAATTGCTAATAAAATTTTACAGATTCGATTAGCGAAAAGTGAGCCAAACACAATAAGTAGAAAATTACTAATTCGAGTAGTCGAGATATCTTCTAATTCAATAGTAAAAAACTAATTGCTTGGTAAAAAAAATTACTTAGGACATTATATAATAATAAATAAAAGGTTGTAAAAGTCTAAACGGGAAAAATAGAAAAGTTTAATAAAACGACGCGATCGTGTTACATTTTGACTCTGTTCAAACAATAAGAAGGCCATACTGACAGATTGTCAACGTGACATAGTGTGTTTCAAATTTAAAAAGAAGGCCTTTTTATACTTTGAAAATTTTGAAGGAAAATATGAATTTTTTATAATCTTAAAACTATCATGGACCAATATCAGTTAATAATTAATTATGCATATTCAGGGTCCTCATGCGCTACTTTTCAAGAAAGTTCTGTTTTCAATTTTAAAAGTTTTTTGGGTTGTACATTTTTCTTATTTTCCATAAAAAATTGCAATTATTCAGCAAACTTTTTGAAATTTATTTTCGTTGAATCTGGTTGAATGAGTATCAGCCTGAATAAATATTAAATTGAATGCCCAAAGAAGCTTATTTTAATTTTATATTCCTGATATATATATTCCTGATGCAAAATATACTTTGAGGTCTCTCCAAATTTAATAGTAGAGAGCAACTAATTGCTTTATAAAAAATAATAAATTTACTGAGGAGTATATATAATAATTAAAAAAAAATTATTGAAATGGAAAACGTGAAGAAAGGAAAAGTTTAATAAAACGACGAGATATGATAACATTTTTAACTCTATTGAAACAAGAAGAAGGTCATATCGTGAAATTGTAAACGTGACGTAGTTTGTCTCCAATTTAAAAACATTGCCTTCTGATTGTTTGAACAAAGTTGAGAAAAATAAGACTATTTTACAATCTTAATATGATGAAGGATCAATGTGTTCAAAATTAATTATGCAAATTCAGGGTACTCATGCGATAATTTTCAACAGAATTTTGTTTTCGATTTTCAACATTCTTTCACGGTCGCACATTTTTCCATAGAAAATTGCAATTATTTAAGAAAGCATGGATTTATAAAGAATACATTGTTTAAATGGCTGTGAATAAATAATGGCTTGTCGTACGAGAAGATGTCGCAACAGTTTTAGGGAAAATTATGATACTGGTTGGCCTGGGTGATTTTTTATTAATAAATGAAATTTCTAGACGATTTTTCTTTTTAAAAATAGAAATTTTTTAATAAAAATTTACGGCGAGAAGTTTTCATCCGATCAGCAGATTTCTTTTGTTTTCAAGAGATCTAACCTCGATATAGATAATGAAAATCTTTTGAATTTTTTTTAGCAAAAGATTCTAAAAAATCGAAGGAGAGAATGTAATAAATCAATCACAATGCCGCGAGAAAGAATTTTTAAGAAAGGAAGAAGCCTTTCATTTTAGAATAAATTGTTAAATGTTTCACAAATTACAAGAGATTTATTTTTATTAATTACATTGCTTACTGTTTTTTGAGAATTTGTCTGTGTGGTTTGAAAATTCATCTCTTTTGGTGTAGAAATTAAATATTTTTTGGTTAAAAAAGCAACTGTTTTGTTGAAAGTAGATCTGTTTTGATTGAGGATTTAACTATTTAGTTGAAAATTCAAAATTGTTGTTGAAAATTCAACTACTTGGTTGAAAGACTGTTTTTTTTTTTTGCTAAAAATTCAACTCTTCCATTTTGATTGAAAAATTAACTGTTTGTTTGAAAGTTGAATTTCTTGCTTAACATTTTTTTTTGCTGAGTTTAATTGAAATTTTCATCAAGGATAAACGCTAAATACACATTACTTCATCGACAGTGTTTATTTTAGCGTCTGGAAATCGACGACGATAGTTTGCTACGATTTACACATTTTTAGAGGAACAAAATATTTAAACAATTTTTAATTGTTTCATCAATTAAAAATTGTTTTTAAATCTAAAGGAAACATTAGCAAACAATAGGATACACAAAATTTCTCAAAGAGTCGAAAGAAATCCGTTGTTCCTGTTTTTCCTCAATAGCTATCTAATTGTTTGAACAGTTTAGAAATTATTTAAGGAAATAATAACATTGTCTTTATTTATTATTAAACTCATAGCACCTACAATATATACCTATTTTGAAATTTCTACAGAAAATTAATTGTTCCCAAAAATAAAAATTGTTTAAGCAATCAAAAATTAGTTTCGCGGCATGGGTTACTGATTTCGCTCAAATGTGGTGATCATTTTTTAGGCATTCAAATAAAACTATAAGAACAAAAAAATATTATTTAAAAGAATAAAATCCACTCTCATATGTCTCAAAACAGCGAGAAATAGACAAATTTATTCAAATAATTCGATTGTGTAACATTTTCCACTTTATTGAAATGTGACGTCCCACTCGTTTGTCGACGATCTATATTTGATTTTTATTGTCGATAAGAGGGAATTCTAATTTGCC
>CAKNYM010031154.1:0-40976 GCA_932195095.1 Andricus curvator
CAATTAGGTTCACTGCTCCGATTAGGGCCGTCTCCGTCGAGTGACCAACCCTATAGGCGTGTTGCTCCTTATGGAGCGGTCTGCTTGACAAGACCTTATCGCGGATATATCTATCCACAAGTCTTTCCACTGTTTTTAATAGGAAAGAAGTTAGGCTGATGGGCCGGAAATCCTTGGGTGAAGTATAACCGATCCGACCTGCCTTCGGAATGAAGACTACTCTCGTACCCCTCCAAGCCGTCGGGACATATCCCAACGTCAAACTAGCCCTAGCAAGTCTCACAAGCGGCCCTATGATGAACTCTCCGGCCCTCTGCAAGAGGGCTGGATATATGCCATCCGGGCCAGGAGACTTGTAAGGACTAGAGGATTTCAGGGCCCACCTGACCCTAGCAGGGGTGACGATCTCGTTGGCCAGCCGTCGTTTGGGGCCCAGTTGGGCCACAGGTGACTTTGCCTGCCTCTGAGTCGCCCTCCCCCCTTCTCCAGCCCTTGAAAAGCCTGGAAAATGTGCCCTGATCAGATGGGCCAAGGTATCCCCGTCCGACTCTGAGTATCCCCCTCCGGGCAATTTCAGAGTGCCGAGAATAGCGTCTGGATTTCGAGAAAGCAGCCTGTCCAGTCTAGCCGCCTCAGCTCCCTTCTCGATGTCTGTGCAAAAGTTGGTCCAGCTCTCCTGCTTTGCCTTACGTATTGCACCTCTGTATTCGTCCCTCATCGTTGTGAATGACGTCCATAGTTCCTTCGTTTTGCCAGTACTGGCACGTCTGAACCTCTCTCTGGTTACCCTGCGAAGCTCTTCGAGTTTCCCATTCCACCAGTGTGTCTCCCCAGCCTTTCGGACTCTTGTAGGTCGACAATTGCTTTCATAAGTAGCTTTGATGGCTTCCGTGAAAGTTTTGGCTGCCATCTCCAGGGTGTCCACGTCTCGAATTGACCTGGGAACCTCTGAAAGTGCACATCTTAGTTCCGTGGAAAACTGATCCCAGTCCGTTCTTCTTGGATTTCTGACCCATTTGGGGCCAGCGGGTACAACGGATTCCAACACGAACTCTATTTGTGAGTGATCTGAGAGAGAGGGTTCGTAGTTTTATACAAAAAACTATACAAAATTAATAATTTCATTGTAATTATTAATTTAAAATCTTGATTTTTTTACAAATTTGGTTTTTCATACGGAATTATTACAAAATCTACCATTTTCTACAATCATCTATGAAAACGACGTTTTCGTGGAACGTTGTAGTTTGTTATAAAAAATGTTTTCACCAGGGATAACTATCTATATCTTTAATTTTATTTATTACAGGAGAAGCATTCAAAGGATGCTTAGGCGAAGTGAGAATTGGAAAGATGTTGTTACACTTTTTCACTCTAGAAGAAGTCTACCAAAACGCTAATTTTACGCCCAAGGAATTTTTATCCCTCCAACGAGACAACATGACAACATCAACGAGTCAAGAAAACATTGGCTGTCGTCTCTGTTTTGAGAATGACTGCAAAAACTCCGGACATTGCAAGGACAATTTAAACAGTTATATTTGCGAGTGTCCTGCTGGATATGCGGAAGATGATTGCTCAGTTGATATTGACGAATGTGTAGACAATAAATGCCAGAACAATGCAACTTGTGTCGATGGAATTGCGAATTATACCTGCGTTTGCAAAAGTGGTTGGCAGGGTTGGCTGTAAGTTTCACATCGTTTTTAATTCAACTGTATAACTTTATTTATTTTCTATATAGAAAATGAAATCAATCTTTTTCTTTTGATAGATGCGAAGAAGACATCAACGAATGTGAAACGAATAATCCTTGTCAACACGACGGAGTCTGCGAAAATCTTCCAGGATCTTTTCACTGCAAATGTCAGGATCGATTCATCGGAGAATTTTGTGAACAACTAAAATTGATCACCTGCAAAAATGAACCTTGTAAAAATGGATCGACATGTTTGGATGTCGTTAATCCGAAGACCGGAGATAATTTTACCTGTAATTGCATGCCAGGATACGAGGGTACACATTGTGCAACTCCTTACTGTGTCGCTCAAAAGTGCCAGAACAATGGAAAGTGTAATACTTTCCGTCAGGTAATTTACTCTCCAATTAGATTTAGGTTTTATACAGTTTAGACATTTTGTTAAAAAATCATTTGTATTTCTAGCCTCCAACATGCTCCTGTCCCATCGGTTACACCGGAATTTTCTGCGAAATCAATATCGACGATTGTGCTCCCGACGAACAAGGCAACGTTCCATGTAAAAACGACGGTAGATGCTACGACAAAGTGAATGATTTCGAATGCGACTGTTCAGAAACTGGATATACTGGCCCCGATTGTTCCGAAGACAAAGACGAGTGCCAGGATCCAAAAACAGACTGTGGAAATGGTGTTTGCAAAAATCTAAACGGGACATATCGCTGCATTTGTACCGATGGATACTGTGGTTACAATTGCAAAATCGAAAATCCGTGTAGAGATGTAAGTTTCTTAATTCTAGATGTCCATCAGACTTAAATTCATTCTCTAAAAAGAAATTAATTAACATTCTCATTTTTGTTTTTACAGGACTTTTGCCAGAATGGAGGAACTTGTCAATGCGTCGACGATGGAATCTACTCTTGCAATTGTACTCCAAACTACTCTGGTCAAAATTGTACAGAGGTATTTACTTAATTTTATTCATATTTTCGGGGCTTGGACTCACGCCACTATTGATACTATATGACACTTTTTTCAGCGATTCCATTATTTTCTTGTAGTCGGACGCTCATGTCACTATTTTTTCATTTTTCCCTTTAAAAATATTTTCGAACTTCTTCGCTGATTGGCTAAAATAGCATGTCCACCATCTGAAGTACAAAAATATATACCGGAAATAGTCCCAATGGCTAATTTATAGAAAAATTAATTTAAAATATTTTAAATTCATCTATTCTTCATTTCCTAAGTTTCGATTTACATGGCATTTTCGACTTTTTGAAGAAAAATATTTCAAAATTGAATCATTCTAATTTTTTAACACTTATTTGTTGAGCATTTTAAATTCGAAAACGTCCGAAAATGAAATAATTTAAAATTCGAAGTGACGAAGTGAATCGTATTGTTTCAAAATATAATTTCCTAATGAAAGCTTGAAATGTCGATATATTTCGAAAAGAATGAAGCTGAAATTAAACGAACAGAAAATTGAAATTTTTCAACTTTGCACGAAGTAAAATTTACGCAAAAAGAACAGAACCTATAAAAATTATTCCAAACTGAAAAAATCTTTGAATTAACAAAAAATTTGTATTCGGGCAACTCAAGTTCAAAATGCATGAGAACTATAAACTTGTCTCTGTTGAAAATAATGCAAAATGAGTTAAAAATTTTAGAAAGAAAGATTTTAGACGTGGACGATTGAAGAATAATGAAGGGCGTCCGTAAAATTGGAAGTTGATTTATTTTCAAATGATTAAAAGTATATGTTGAAAGTCCTGGGTTTTAAAAATATTTCAAAATTAAATTTATCGTGTTTGTAGGAAAGTTATTAAAGTTATTGAAATTAGTGAAGTAGAAATTAATTTTCAAAGATTTTCTTTGTCTTTGCAAATATTTCAAATCAGAGTTTAATTAGTTTTATTTTATGCGAGTATTCTTCTTTAATTATATTTTTCTCTTCCTCTAAAAGTCTTATTTTTCTGGAATGGAATTATCAGCGTAAGATTTAGAATGTTTTAACATTATCTTTGAAGAGAAGACCTAAAATTTAGAAATAAAAATTCTGTTGCGACCCTGGTATGAGAAATTTAATAAAAATGTTTTATAGAAAATTGCATCAAATGATTAAAAAATATCACTTTTACAAACTTCTTAAAATTTGAGCTTAGTACTTGAGCGTGATAATAATTTTTTTCTCCCCTTCAGCATCGATATTTTTTGAAATTATTGTTTTTTGAAAAAGATTCTCTTTTTAGCAAAAAATTCTCTTTCCAGCAAAAAATCGACTCATAGTGCGATACCGTCAAACTGATTTTCAAAACCTGTAAAATTGTCACCTTAAAATTCTTCGACGATTTA
This sequence comes from Andricus curvator, assembly GCA_932195095.1. NCBI lineage: Eukaryota > Metazoa > Arthropoda > Insecta > Hymenoptera > Cynipidae > Andricus > Andricus curvator. The sequence continues at coordinate 4,064 of CAKNYM010031154.1, forward strand.
CTTTGAACTAACGATTAAATTTTTTATCGTAATCCGCAGCCGAGTCTCTTCCTGTTTGTGGCCGGTGTCACATTGTGATTAAATTAAATTTTCTGAAAATTTTTTCTGGGCTTAAATCAGCAACACGTCATCTCGAGAGATGACTTTTGTCTTATCTTGAAATGGCAATTTCGACTTTATAGAATGTTCTTTCGCTGTCCTGAAAAAATTTGATTTTCTTAATTATCTAGTTCTTAACTGCCACCCTCCAACTTGAAAAAAAATTAAATGGGTTCAACGATTTATTTCATTTGTGCAAATATGATTTGCAGATCCATAGTTTATTCTATAAGTACCTATAGCATTTGATCTAATTTTCTTCTTTAAAAAAACAAAAATATTACAAATTGGAGTTCTTTATCTGAAATGTGTACTCTTTATTTATTTTATCTTATTTATCTTTATTATCGTTTTAAATTCATGCCACTATTTTGCTACTATTTTTCATAATGTCGGTCACTATAGGCATTATTTTTGGTCTCTGAAGTGAGTTCGAGGCTTGTATTTTATTCGTGGGCGATTTAATGTTTCCGGTCCTAAATCTTCTTTTATTTTTCAATTATCTTAGTTTTTTTAGTTGTCGTTTTAGTCTTCAGTCAGATCTCACAAGGAGAACATCCTGATTTCCTCATGGGTGTTGATATGTTAACTTTTTGTTTTTATTGACTTGAAAAGGGTGCTGAATAAATACCGAAACGTTGGTAGATTTCTTGTAAATATTTCTTGATTGTGATTTAAAAAAATGAAGAAAGACGAGAAAAAAAGGAAAGAAATTTGGAAGTTTCCTTCTTTTGCTTTCCTCTTTTGTTTTGGGTTTCATGCAGTAGTAGTGTATTGTCCAAATTTGATCGTTAGATTCTTGGGTCTTTTTTAATTTGCAAGAATTTCGCAGTTCAATTTAAATGTTGGACGTTCAAGAGAAATTTGAATTATGATTTATTCTGAATTTAATTTCTTAAATTTTATTTTTCAGTACCACTCGGAACATCTTCTAGGAAGTCAGGCCCTGGACATCGCCGTGATAGTCGGACCCATAGTAGGTTGTCTATTCCTAATTGCCGCAGGATCAATGATAGCTCTCTTTATGATGGCTCGAAAAAAACGAGCTACACGTGGAACTTACAGCCCCAGTGCTCAGGAATTCAGCAATCCAAGAGTTGAGATGGATAACGTAATGAAACCTCCGCCAGAGGAAAGATTAATCTAAGCGAGATCAAAAGGGAGCGACAGAGTTTGTTGCTATCGTATCCTAGTCCCTCGAGTAATTCTTTTACTCTCCTCTCAATTGGAATGACAACTTAGAAAATTAAATTTGCCTCGGCACGAGAGATTCTGATCCATGATCATTGATCAAGCATCACATTCCAGAGTCTCTCTCACTTTTCTAGTCCTCGTCCCATGATTGTACGTAACGAAAAGGAAACTTATTCATTGCTATTCAATAGTGATCCACAAGTTTTCAATTTTCGGTGAAACGATACTGGATGAGATTTTCAGAAGGCTCTTACTAAAATAAATCTGAAATTAACTGTTTGAGCTTTAATGAAAGTATTTTCCGAGGACAGAAAGACTCGTACTAACGAATTACGTTTGGTTTTCGTATCGAAAACTGTTTAAAGTGTACTTAATACTTTGCAAGTGTTCTTATCTTAGATTGAAGCTCCAGAGCCGAAAACAAACCCGTCCATTTAGTGCCTAACGTACTCAACTGATTAAATACTAGTTATAGGCAAAGGAAACTTAATGCAATAACTACATTCCGAAATATCACGTATCTTAAGACAAGATCTCCAAAGCATAATTGTGACGTGACGATTAATAACTGTTAATTCGCTACGAAGAAGCTATAAATACGATTGTATGTGTCTAAAAATTTGAACGACGCGCGAATATTCGACAGCCAATTTATACAGATGTGCCAAGTGTTACCTGAAATTTCTCTCATTTATGTTTCAATTGCGATGCTTTGAATTTTCAAGAATGTTTCCTTTTAGAAAGAGGCGCACTCTGCACAATTCAATTTTATCACAAGAAATTTCTACGTGTCGTTCAGCCTGTTAATTTTGTATATATTGTAGACGATAAGTTATAAAGATTAATTATTAACGATTTTATCGATAAGATTTTTTATGAAAATAGTATTTAACGATAAATGTATTATTTGATATATTGAATATTTACCGTTGCGACCAAAGTATTTCGATCGTGGGAATACATACAAATGCCTAAGCGAATCTCGACTTTTGAAAATTCGCGGACGAAGGAATGAATTTCCGAAATTTGAAAGCACCTTTGTTACAGATTGTTAGATTTTTACACGTTTATGTAAGTCTTAGAAATTCAATCATTTTTAAATCCTTTCTTTATTTTACATATTTTACAAACGGATTTATTATTTAAATATGTGTTGTAAAATAAATCTGTATCTCTGTTTAAATTCACGTGTCCGAGACACGTTTGTTTGTAAATCTGCGATTTCGCAAGACTGAGATGTGGATGCGTGGTTACTTCTAAAGCACTGTGTGCTCTTGATTTATACAATTACTCAATTTTGAGATTGTTAATCGATGATAAGCAATTGAAAATGTACAATAATGTCTCTAGAAAAAATCGAAACGCTCGAGCGTGTGAGCGGAAATATTTTAATGTTCAAACTTCGTTGTTATATATCCGATTCTTAAATATAGTGTCAAGTAATACGCAATTCGATTCACTAAAATAAACATGTATATATATATATAAATCAGTTCATTTACAACAAGTATTTACAATTTTCAGTTAAAAGAGATAATACTAAGTGCAGTTTTGAAAACTGTAAAAATATCTCGTGACTAAAATTCACTAAAATTCTGAGAATTGATTACTGTCCAATTAAGAAATTTGTACACTATTTGGGACAATTTTACTAGATATGTACCTACGTACTCTGTACATAGTCAATTTTGTAATTGCACTCCAGTTACGGTATCAAATTATTAAAATTTTTAAATAAAATGATCGAGACTGAGCTCAATTATATTCCTATAATTGTATCCTATAATTTTATTCCTATTTAAAATATTTTATTACCGACCAACGCTTTTCCCATTTACTTTATTTAGTTTCTCGCGAGCTATTCTGTCGAAAAATAAAAGTCCTGCTGCTCGTTCAATGCTTTCTGGTGGAACCTGGTGAAATAAAACATATATTAGTATTTTAAATGAAAATCAAATACCTTCAACACTAATTACCTGGAAATTTTTTAGTGGTGCTTTATCGTCGATAGGTGCATTTGGCATCACGAATGCCTCCATTTCTAATTTATGGTCCTCTGTTTCTCCAACGACAATTTTATAAAAATGAGTAGGAACAGCCACATGATTATTGCCAATAACTTCGTACTTGACGTACTTTTTCCCGTCTGCTTCTTTTCTAGTAAAAACGTTGCAAATATTCTTGTTAATTAAGTGAATCAAAATATCGTTAGGTTTTTTTTTAATTGTTAAGAAATATAATATTTACTTTGGCAGATACAAAGGGCCTGTGCAGACATACACGTCTTTGTATACATTTGTTAAAGTTCTAACATATTTCTCTAGCCTGTTCCAAGAATCCCTGTTGAATCCTCTGCCAACTTGAGGAGCCATATTCGATAAGAAAAAAGTTTGTTCTACATGAGTTTGTTCTAATTTGTGATTTCCTGCTGCTGCTAAATGTCCCCGATCATATCCGCTTCCTTTATAATCGCTATTTTCTGACCTGAATGTAAAAATTAAATTAAGGTTCTTTTAGATTCTTGAGAATAATTGTTGAAAAGTCAATAAATTAATAGAATTGTTCAATAAAGTTATCGATTAATAAATTTTTTGTTAGATAATACTATAGACTACCAATTTAAAATAAAACTTTTTAGTATCATCAAGGATTTGAGTGAAGCGTTTTCAGTTCATTCAGGCCTGACAAGAAGTAGAAAGCATAACATTTTTTGAGTTTAACAGTGTTTCCAAAATATTAAATATGTTTCTTGTTTCTAATTATGGTTCTTCGTAACTCACTTTTATGACCGTTACACGCTTATGATAGAATATTATAAGAAATTCAGCATAGGCATATAGTGATTTTCCTATCATGAATTTCTTTTTTTTTTGTGCTTCTAGAAAAATCAAAAAGAACTCAGTACAAAAATAAATAATGTTAAAATATTGAAAGGAGTGATGCAAAAAATAGAGAAACTACAAACAAATGATTCATTTATTTACTTAACGTAGCATTTCAAATTATTTCAATAAATTTATACGGATTCCAACAATTTCAAGGGATGTGAAAGAACTTACAAAATTGTAAAGGATTAAAAAAATTTTTAGTTATTTAAAAAGATTCAAAAAATGTAAAGATTCAAGAGATTTAGAAGAATTTTGTAGGATTTCTAAAGATTTCAAGGTATGTTAAAGAATTTCACAAGATCAGGGATTAAAAGATTAAAATTTTGTACTATTTTAAGAGATCCCAAAGAATTTAAAGGGACTTCAATAACTGCAAGGGATTTCAAAGAATATCAAAGAATTTTTTAGGATTTCCTAAGATTTCAAGGCATGTTAAAGAATTTCACGAGATCAGGGATTAAAAGATTTTAAATTTTAAGCTATTTTAACAGATCCCAAAGACTTTAAAGAGATTTCAATAACTGCAAGGGATTTCAAAGAATTTTATGGCATTTTCAAAGATTATAAGGTCGATTTTAAGGGATTTCCCGAGAACTTTGGAAAATAAATGAAACAAAATTATATTTCAAGAGATTTTAAGGTATTCAAAGGATTAAAAATGATTTTTACTTATTTTAATTAATTTGTACAATTTCCAAAGATTTCAATGGATTTTAAGGGAAACGGATTTCTAGAGATCTTTAGGGAATACAATAAATTGAATTACAAGGGATTTCTACTTAGTCCAACATATGCAGAGGATATGAAGGAACTTACCAAATTTCAAAGGATTTGAAAGATTTTAAGTTATTTTAAAAAACTTCAAACAACTTTAAGAGATTTCAAACATTTTAACGAATGCCAACAATTTCTGTAGGATTTCCAAAGATTTCAATGAATTCCGCAAGATTTAAGGGATTTTATAGGACCCCCAATCATTTCAAAGGATTTACAGGACTTAAAAAAATGTTAAGCTATTTTGTCAGATTCCAAAGAATTTCGAGAGATTTCAAAGAATATGGTAGGATTTCCAAAGATTTTAAGCTGGATTTTAAGGGATTTCTAGAGAACTTTGGAAAATAAATAAAATTTCAAGGATTTCCTAGCGATTCCAAACATTTCAAGGAATTTCATCAGTTTTAAACGATTTTATTAAAATCTCCAAAGATTTATAAGTTTAATTTTATATATTAAAGGGATTTTCAATGACTTCATTTTTTTGAATGGATTTTACGATTTCAATGGATTTTTAGGTAATTTAACAAATCTCTAGAGAACTTTAAGGAATAAAAGAAATTTTGTTTTAAAGGATGTCAAGGGGGTTTACAAAGATTTTAAGGAATGTAAAAGAATTTCACAAAAAATAAGCGATTTCTAGAGAACTTTAAGTAGTAATTTTAATTTATTTTATTCTCAAGGGATTTTAAAATAATGATTTCTACAGATTTCTATCTGTACACAGCACTCCACAAAGTGAAGTTAGCTGACGATAGAGTAAAAATACCTAATACTATGTTTAATTTCAAACTTTATTAATTCGAAATATTCCCGTTTATAGCGTGGCAATCTAAAATTGTTCAATCATAAGCTTAAACGTGAAATAAAAAAATTAGCAATTAGTTGTACCTAGCTTTTAAGAAAAGAGGGGGAACTAAGAAAAACATGTTTACAAAATACTTGAAAAATTGAAAAACTGTGTTGCGGCCGTTGATTAAAATTAAATAAATGTAATGAATAATTTTCCTACCTGAAAAATGGGTGTATACTTTTATCGGGAGTAAATTCGCATTTTGAACGATCCACACATTTGTTTGGTTTCACCCTATCTTTTGTGAGATGTTCAAAAACCCAGTGGGCAACTCTATTTCGTCTGTCGTAAGAAAGAACGTAATCATCGAACGATCTCACATTATCGAGACCAGGGAATCCATACTTCATAATCTAAAAGAAAGCACAATTTCTATGAATTTAAATAATGGTATATTATAAATGAAATTAATAAAAACAGTCAGGATTTTAACTTTACTAATAAACAATTAATTATAATTATTAATGAGAATCATTATTTTATCACTAAACTGCGAAGTAATTATCAACTCGTTTCAAATTAATTACTTTATAAAATTAGACTATTTCATATTTTTCCTCCATTTATATTCTTAAATATTCAATAAGAATCATAGGCAATTCTTGAAATTATATTCTTTTTTATCCAATTAATATTAATTTTATCCAAGTCGACAGTTATTTTAAAAAACTAAACCAATTCCTAAATCAACTATTTCAATTTTCCCGCTAGTTTTTGTCGAAGAGCTCGCATGCGCATTGCTGCCAAAGAAAAACGTTTTTTCTTTTTCGAAACTATATTTATTTTAATGCCAACGGATCAAATTTAGCATATAATTTAGGAACTTTGTAACTGCAATTTCCTAATTTACTAGTTTGAAGTCATCATTAAACACGAAATTAAAATAATCACGATTTGAATATTTGCATTTGAATTTCCCAATTTTGTTTGTCCGTTGGCCGATTGGCAATAAGCGTTGATATTTTTCTTAAATCTTTGTTTGTGAAATCTTTTTTATTCGTTGAATTATTTTAAATCGTAGTGAATTCTTTTCAAAGCTTCTAAAACGTTTTATAAACCTTTTTAAATCGTTTCAAATTTTTGAAATACTTCAATTTTGTTTTTAAGTTTTGAAGATTTTCAAGGTTCAAAAAAAATTCAAGAAGAATTCCAGTTTTTCAAGGGTTTCAAGACCGCTCGACATCCTGCAAAAATGTCAATTTTTTTTATTTTTCATTATAGGCGCCTTTTTTACTTTTTCATGGCGAGGACCCACAGCACAGTGGTCCAGGAATTATTTTTTGTGAACAAATTCGTCCAAAGGATAAATTTATTAAGCAATTTAAGATTTTGTTGGAAATACTCTGCATTAAAATCCTCGCGAACCTAAGAAAGTCCATTTTTCTATTTATTTGTGTGCTTGAAAATACTTCAATAAATTCAGCGTCAAAATTATTTATTTCGACGATATTAATTTTTATCATTGAATGAATCTCTTAAATAAAGTCTTTGATTGAAAATTTAACCATTTTGTTGAAAAATCGTCTTTTGTAGAAGAATATTAATTTTCTTGGCGAAAAATAAATTTTTTCGTTGACAATTCATTTCTTTGGTTGAAAAGTTAACTATTTTGTTGAAAATTCGATTTTATGGTAAAAAAATAATTTTTTATACCGAAAATATAACTATTCAGTTTTGGGTTAAAAATTCATGTATTTTGTTGAAAATTCGTCTTTTAAGGTAGAAAATTAATCTTCCTGGTTGAAAATTCTTTTTTTGTTTGTTAAAGATTCCTCATTTTAATTGCAAATTCATTTCGTTGTTTAAAAATGTAATCATTTTGTTGAAAATTCATGTACTTTGTTAAAAATTCATCTTTTTGGTAGAAAATTAATCTTATTGGTTGAAAATTGATTTTTTTAACATTAATTTCTGTGGTTGAAAATTTAACCTGAAAGAAAAAATTGTAACGGTCAGGGAAAAGTGAGGAATAGTTAGGGCATTTCGAAATTATAATTTTTTAGCAACCATGTTTTTCAAATAACGCGCCTTAATTTAAATTGTAGTAGGGGTGGGGAAAGTTAGAGGTTGAAAGTGGTGACAATGTCCTGATTTTCCGATCAAGCCATCTGGTCGCACCCTATTTAAATAAAATTAGTTATTTTCGTTATTTTTTAAGATATAACAAATTTTTTTCTTCAAAACTTTGAAATTAAATTTAAAAGTGACAGGCTATCGTAATTTTTTTAAATCATATTTTTTGATTAGGATAATTATAAAGCTTATAAAATTTATATGTCATATATGCCAATGTTGGACGAGTTGAGAGGTTAGGTCGCAAGACTTTAAAGAAACTTACTTGAGAAATTCTTGATCCTTGTACAGATAATTTTGCACCCATGTCTGCTTGATTTTCAGCTGGCACTATTGGCGATGCTGCTGAAACCGTGCCGAAAATCGGCAGACATGGCATATTCTTAATGTTTACGTTGGAAAATATGCTCGCTCTGTTGTCTTTTTCATCCTTCAGGTATTGCTGTCTTTCGAAATGTTTTCCGGCGAACCATCCTCCTAACCCCGCGCCCGAAAGAGCAGTGACTCGCAAAACAATTTTTGACGCGTGCACCATTATCTATTTTCGTTTTCTAAACAAAAATCTACAACTTACAAAGGTTTCGTAATTTTCCGAACGTTTTTTGAGATAAGACGACTGCAGTGACTGCACCAAGCACCTCGTGGGCTAGCAGACGACAATTACGTCTTAAATCGTCTGCTAGTCACGTGACAGCAAGGCTGCCACGTGCCGTTCCATGCCTGCCAATCTTTTCTAAACTCTAATTTTTAATCATAATGTTTAAATACCTTAAAAATATCAACATTATTAAGTTATTAATTTCCTTATTCACGTTTTCTTCGACTCTAAAGCATCTCCTTATTTAAAAAACAACATATTTTTTTAGCAATTTTGAAAATTAGAACTTTTGAGTAATATAAATTGTGTCTCGAATTGTGTAGTATTTAATTTGTAAACAAACAAAATTAGATAAGTAATTTGTGAAGTATCTTTTTTATCCATAATTTTATCCGATAAAAAAATTTAGGTTTATCTGGAATGTGGAAAGTTCAGACAAAGTGACGAGTCAAATAAAAATTTGGTATCAAAAGCAGAAAGGCTTAATTGATTTTAGCAAATAAACCTAATGGGCCATCCATAAATTACGTAACAGTTTTTTGGGAGGCCGGGGGGTTGGTGAAAATCTTACGATCTGTTACATGGGAGGGGGTAAATCGATACTGTTACGTAATATTTTTAACAAATTAACCTTATCGGTATAATTCATGTATCCAAATAATTATAGTATACACGACTTTCGGTTTAAGTACAATGTCGGAGATTGCCTGAAAATAGCCTTGTTCCGAAATCGGGAGTATCGAAACATAAACAGTCAGAGTAGCCTGAACTGTTTCCCATTGGAATGCATAATATTGCGCAATATACTAGGCTGAGTACTCGCGCAACGCGGCCCTTCCGAGGCGAGAGTCGCAACCGTCTCTCACCCCTTGAGCTGAGAAACTGTGTGGGCCAACAATTCTAGGAATTCCTAAACCGCGAGTCGGGTGTATAACGTTCAAGTTCAGTAATTACAATAAAACATTGTTATAGCTTCATAAGGACTTCTTATCTTTATAATTAAATTAGTATTTTGATTTTTTCCATCATTATGTACAAAATTATATCCATAAAAACAAGGTTTTGTTTACAATTTTTGAAAATTACTACTACCCGCAAAATCAGTGAACATTTTTTTAATTTATTGGATTAAGATACGATATTTCAAAAGATTCTAAGGGATTTCAGAGAATTTCCAAATATTCCTAAGGGTTTTTACGGAATCTCAACGTATTTTATAAGATTTCAGTAATTTTAAATGATTTTAAAGGCTCTCAATAAATGTATAGAATTCCTGGAAATAAAACAAGAATTCAACGATCAAATTTGGACAAACGCCACAAAATGCTCCTATTGCAATTCCTAAAAACAACAAAATTTGTTTCTTCGCACAAAAATAAAAAAGAGGAAAGAAAAAAATCTCAATAACGTATTTTAATGAAGTTTCCAGAATCTTACAGGATTTCGTAGAACTTCAAATTTCAAAGATTTTAAGAGATTTTCAAATATTTCAAGGTATTTTCAAAGATTTTAAAGATTTTTAGGAAATTTAAAGCTTTAAGGATATTTTAAAAGATTTTAAGGAATTCAAATAGATTTCAAGAATTTTATTAGATTTGGAGAGATTTGAAAAGATTTTATGGTATTTTATAAGACTCCAAGGACTTTAATGATTTAAAGGGATTTAAAGAAATATCATACGATTTTAAACAATTTTCTAGAATTAAGTAAGTGGAAGCATTTTTTTAGGACATATAAGGTTTTAGAATATTTTCAAAGATTCCAAGGGACTTTTAAGGGATTTTAACGGATTTTATCATATTTCCGAGGTTTTCAGTAATTTTAAGGAACTTTAAAGGTTCTCAGGTTCTCAAAGAATTTCACAGGACTTCAAATATTTAAAGGGATTTCAATGTAACTTCGCAGGATTTCAAGGGATTTTATAATATTTTAATGAAATTTCAAAGAATTAAGGGATTTCATCGTTTTTCAAGTTTTTAAAGAGATTTTCAATATTTCAAGGTACTTCAAAGACTTAAAAAAATTGGAAAGGTTTAAAAGAATGTTTAAAATTTTAGTTTACTTTAAAGGATTCCAAGAAGTTTTCAAGAACTTCACAAAATTGAAGGGAATTTCAAAGATTTCAAAAGATTGGAAGTAAAAATATCTTAAACTTTTAGTAAAGGGTTGCAGTTTTATAAATTGTTATTAAAAAAATAAACTTACGTGATTCGATCAGTTTTAAGAAAATTGTAGAATCTTGTTTTATATTAAAATTTATTAGCAATTTTATTTACAATTTAATACAATTTATTTATTTATATTGATGTATTTTTTATTGTATTTATTATTTATTTATATTACAATTTATTAGTATGATCGCAATAGTTCATTAAATTGTTTTGTTTATTTTAAGTCATACGTTTAGCATATCAAAAAATCTAGAAAAATGGATAACCAATATTGAATAATTGGAGATATGTACTAGTAGTTAAAAAAATGGTAAAAAATTAAGTTTCTGAACAATATTTTTCTACTAGATGATACAACTTTGAATACGTTTTAATTTTCGAGGAATGTTTAGTTCCTTTGTTGCATGTTCCATATTATTTTAATTTTCTTTCATTTCATTTTAATAACTTCTAATTATTTGATAATTCGGGTGTCACTAGTAGTAAGTAACTAAATTGTGTTTAATAAGACATGGCTGAAAATATTTGAAAAAATTACGTAACATAGGCGTGGGAGGGGGGTCAAACCCACTTTTTTATGACTTGTTACATGGGGGAGAGGAGGGGTAAAAATTGGCAAAAAATATGTTACGTAATTCATGGATGGCCCCTAAGTGAACCTAAACATACTTAAGTAGTGAGTAAAGTACAAGTAAAGTTATAAACATAAAAATATTTTTATTTGTCTTTCCGATTCGTTATGCGCAGAATAAAATACAGATCTTAACATATATTTACTCCTATGTATTTTATTCAACTCTGGCAACTCTCCGCGTCATTGACAATTCAGTTGGCTTTCTTCCAATCACATATATTATTTTTTCCCACTAAAACACTGGAGCTTAAATAAATAGTTTATTTCCTTTCCTTATTCGTTTCATCAGATATCTTCTTCTAAGAAACAAGAATTAAATAAGATTTATTTAAACTTCTGTTGTAATTTAAGCACAAATAATCACAACAGATATTTAAAAAGTAGTACCTTTAACTGTTTATATTTTATATTTAACATACTTCTTTGAAATTTTCAACAACTTATCATTAGTTCTTTAAATTAAATCATTTTTTTTAAATAAACAAAGCACTTCAGCTCTGAATATTATCGGTTTTGAAACCAAACTTTACACTATAATTTTAAACCAAAAGATCACTCCCATTTAGTTGCTCTTCACTGGGGAACGTTTTCCTCACTAGTATGTTTTTCTCACATAGTCAGAGAAACCACACTGCAGAATTATACAATTATTACCCGTAAATCTCACTTTCCTTCTTCGTCGGAATCCTCAGCCAAGACTTGATCATGTCCAGGCAACATTCTTGGATCGAAAGTCGTTTTAAAACACTTTTGAAAAATCAGTCTCGCTTTTTTCGATGGTGGTCTCGGAGGCGAACAGGGAATGACATCGTCGTCGGTTCTTTCATGACTCCCTCCTGGATTCGATTTTCTCTTAGGTATCGGCGCGAATATATTAGGCACACTTTTATTTTTTGCAGCTGAGCTACTCGATGCTGGTGTACTTGTCCCAGGACCACCATTTCCACTAAGTCTTATATTAGGTGCGTAACGCGAGTCATTTGCATCTAAGTGCAGTTCCTGTATACTACAACCGTTAACACTACTGTTTAACGAGATTCTATCTTCCTCCTCCCTGTTATTTTGACTAGCGTTGAGTTTGACATTAGGCGTTTGATTTTTAGTCATATTTTTCGACTTTATTGTTGAATTCGGTCCTGCTCTGGCTGCAGTCTTTGTATTTTTCCTTGGCGCTCTTTTTTGGACTGTCTTTTTCTTTGCATTTGGCTTTACGGGCTCTGAAATGTCAGACTGACTGTCGACATCTGGGTTAAGAGTAGAGAGTACTAAATTTGCCTCGAATGATGGGTTCTTTAGAACGAAGACTACAGGCCTAGAAAAGAATATTAATATCAGGCTTCGGAGCCGCTTCGAAGATAAAAAATAATGTCAAAAGTGGCATAAATTTTTTTAAATAATAGAAAAATAGTGGCGTGCAAATTTGTTAAATAATAAAATTCTATACCGGCCACGGATCGATTAGAATGGTTTTAAAGAAGTCGCATAAGTGACATAAATAGCATGACGTTTCGAAAAAAACATTTCTTTAGGAATACAGAGTAAAAGTTTAAGATATAGTACATAAAATAATAAACAGTAACTTGCATTTTTTCTTTCTAACATGAAACCCTATGGATTTGCAAATTATATTTAGATAAGGCAAAAAATACAAAAATACAAAAATATACAAAAATTGAACAAAACAGTATTGTAAAGAAATTCTATAAAATTGTACTCTTAATTTTGGATTCTATGGAGATATTTTGAATATATAAAAGATTTTATTGCGTAAATTCTAAACTTAATTTATAGAAGTGTTATTTTGATATTCTGTTATCATTTCATGAAATTTTCTATACAACTTTTCAATTCAATTCCTTATACAAGGGTTGCTACAGAATTTTTATTTCCAAATTCCAGGTCTTTCCCAGATTTTTTCGAAGGTGAAAAAACCCGATTAAAATAGGTTTTTTTCTCAAGAAAATAATATCCATGCTGTCGTAAAAAAACTTGTACTTAAATTTTTTCCCTGAAAGTCTATTTTGGATGATAATTAAAACCACATTTTTAACTTATACTGCATTTATCTTAAATTGTTTTTTTATTATTCTTTCACAAAAATATCTTATCAACCATAGAATTACATCATAAAATCGTATTATTCTGAAAAAATTACAATAGAGAAAAGCGTCAACTGACTTTTTTAAAGTCTTTTTAAGGGGAATAATTTTGTTTTCTTAACTGTTGTATCTTGTATCGCTTTGGTGAAAAACATGGATTTTCGTGTATTGGAGAAAAAAGATTAATGTAGAAAAAACAAATTAAAATAAAGAAGAAAAATTAAATATCTGCATTAGTTTAAAAATAATACGACATTTTAAAGAAAATTTTCGACAAATGTTTGATATTAATGAATGTCATTAGCTTTAGGAGTTAAAATACTCATAACTTTTTCAAAACGGAAACTCCGCCGTCTTTAGAACGAAAACTAAAAGTTATAATTTTTTATCGATCTGGTAAAATACGTGTGGTTTCATTTCCTTTGCACTGATTTGGTGGGAATTTTTCGTATTTGATAATTATAATGTGACGTGTTCAACAAATAAATATATGTTACTAAGCATTTATTTACATGTTTATTTAACTTATAAAATTTTTTTTTGTCACCTATTTTTGAAAAAATTGGTCTTTTCCCCCTTTTTAAGGAGAATAGGTACTGCGATGACTGCTATTTTAAAAACTTTGAAACTTGAAATTTTTTAAATTATTAAAAGATGAATGCTTCTATTTAGCATTGTTTATTCTTAAAGCCATTCCTTTTCAAATCTGGTTAAATGTTTAACTTATTTATTTTTAAATTGTTCAATTCTAAGCTTTTTTAATTTTGAAGGTTTCCAATTTGCTATTTTATAGGCTGGTAACCTTCTCAGCATAAATCACCAACCAATTGAGACTCTCGGTTTCCTTTCTCTGTCCTCACATCCACCCCCCCCCCCCCCACGCAGTAACAGAAGTATTGGTGGGACTGACGTTACAGATAGACTATCCACCGTACGACGAATAATCACTTAACTTGGACATGATTTCGGCTCGCAAAACAAATTTCGCGCGTAAAGGTGTTAGTTGGGTGTACAATCTAAACATGAATAATACAAACAATAAAGTAGCCTCGGAATGGACTGAAACTTGGATCGACAAAATGCATACACACGGTAAACGTAAAGGTCGAATTTCAGGCGATGAATGGAGACTGGGTGTCTGGAATGCTAGAGGAGTGAATGACCTTAAAATAAGAGAACTACGAGAAACTATGCATGCAAGGAAACTAGATATTTTATGTGTACCTGAGACGAAGAAAAAGGGTTGCGAAAGTAGAAACATAGAAAATGGGGTGTTGAAAGGCGGTTTTGAAATATGGTCAGGAGTAGGTAGTGAATCAAATCGTAGTCAAGGGATCGGTTTAATTATGAATAAAAAAGCAAGACAGCATCTCAAAGATCATGATTTTGTATCTCCCAGATTGTTGTGGGCTAGAATGAAGGTAGGAATCAGAAGGTTATTTATCATAGCGTGCTACGCCCCAGTTGACAGTGAGCCGCGAGAAGTCAAAGACGCTTTCTGGGACACTTTAAATGACACAATAAGTACTTGCGATCCAGGTGAAAGAATAATTCTGCTAGGAGATATGAACGGATGGGTCGGCGTTCAACGTCAGGATACAGATACAGAAAGGGTACTAGGTAAATTTGGGGACCCAAGAAAAAATTATAACGGGGAAAAATTAGTTAGCTTATGCCTAGAAAAGGGCCTATTTATTACCAATACTTGGTTTCGACATAAAATGATCCACACGTACACTTGGTGTAAAAGAAATAACCGCAGTGTAATTGACTTCGTTATTGCGGATGAAAGACTAAGAGAACTAGTCAAAGATACAAGAGTCATGAGGGGTTCCGAATGCAATACTGATCATTATCTTTTAATCTCTAAAATAAACTTAGGCCGGGGATGGAAAAGAAAGAGAACAGAAAAAACGAAACAAACTCGAATAAAGATTGAAAATTTACAGAAACCGGAAGTGCGAATAGAGTTTCAAAATAAGTTAAGCGAACGCATAGATAGGGCAACTTGGGAAGCGCTTACGAGCAATAAAGATATAGAGGGCGCGTGGGCTTTATTACGGGATATCATTGTTAAAACTGCAATTGAAGTGTGTGGTACGGCAGTGGTAGGAAGAAAGTCTGGTGATGCATGGTGGAATGATGAAATTCAAGCAGCCCAGCGAGAAAAGAAAAAAGCGCACAAGAGAACATTAAACATGACAGGTCTTAGCGATGAGGAGAGAAATAGACTCAAAAATGATTACAAAGACAAAAAGAGGAAAATGAAACGACTAGTCAAGGAGAGTAAAGAAAAAATCAGAACAGAAGAAGAGAACAAAATACAAAACGGCTTTGGAGGAATAATGAAACTACTATATAAACAGTTGAAGGAAAGTAAAAGTACAGAGTTTGCTAGCATGAGAAACAGCAAAGGTGAAATGCTATATGATATAGACGGGATAGTAGACGCTTTAAAAGACTCTTTTAAAGAACTATTAGGAGGTGAAGATATAGATATAACAAAACTGCGACATAGAACATAATGCATTAGAAAACCGAATTGAAAAAGTCTGTGTCACTGAGGTCCGAGACATAATTAAGAACTTGAAAAACGGTAAGGCTGCTGGCATAGACAGTATTAGTGCTGAAATGCTCAAATACGGTGGCGAGTACATACCTCACAGGTTGTGCGAATTAATAAATTTATGTATCGAGACGGGGAAAGTCCCAGACGATTGGAAAAAAGCGATTATCGTACCAATATACAAAAGAAAGGGAGATAAAAACAACTGCAGTAATTACAGAGGTATCAGCCTACTAAGTACCGTAAGTAAAATATACTCAAAAATACTTATTCGTAGGGTAATGGAAATCACAGAAGAAAAAATATGGGAAGTCCAAAGTGGATTTATGCCAGGAAGATCATGTACAGATCAGATATTTAGCCTAAGACAGATCACAGAAAAAAGCTTGAGAGTAGGAAAGAAAGTTTTCTGTGCATTTATTGACCTAGAAAAAGCATTTGACACGGTAAATAGAAGTAAACTTTGGGAAGTTCTTAAAGAATACGGAGTAAATGGAGGGCTCCTGCAAGCAATAAAAACAATATATATACAGGTAGTAAAGCGAGCGTAAGGTTAAACGGGAAACTGAGTGACTGGTTCGATATTACGCAAGGCGTGAAACAAGGATGCGTTATGTCCTCGTGGCTATTTATCATATTCATGGATAAGTGTCTAAGAACTGCACTCTTCGACGAAGAAGGTGTAGATCTCCAAACAGTTAAGGTACGTGGGTTAGCTTTCGCAGATGACAAGATTGTTATGGCAGAATCAGGCGAGGACTTGCAAAGAATGTTGAATAAACTTCATACAAGCATGAAGGACATGGGACTCAAAATTAACGTAAATAAAACAAAAATCATGGTGTTTGAGGGAAAGAGTGAGAAAACAATGTGCAACATTGTCCTAAATGATGAGAGATTAGAACAAGTTGACAAGTACGTATATTTAGGTAGTCTATTCACTAGCGACGGAAAAATAGATGGAGAGTTAGATAGGCGCATAAATAAGGGTAAACAAGTTATCGGTAGAGCAGGGTCCATCCTAACAAATAAAAACATATCAAAAAAAGCTAAAATGGCCATACACAATTCTATATTCGTACCGACTGTACTATACGGTAGCGAGACATGGACCTGTCAAGAAAAGGACAGGAGTAAAATTAACGCGATCGGCATGAAACCTCTGCACATAATATGCGGGAAAACACTAATGGACAGAGTCCGAAACGAGACAATCCTCAAAGAATGTGGTGCAAAAGAGACAATAGTTGACACATGGGAAAGAAATCAGTTAAGATGGTTCGGACATCTTGAAAGAATGAAAGATGAACGACTGACCAAACAAGTGTATAAAGGTAAAGTAAATGGCAGAATGCCCAGAGGAAGACCACCGAAAGAATGGTTAGAATCTGTAAATGAGACATTGATCCGTAGAGACATAAGAAGCCATAGGAACACAAGAGCTTGCATGAAAAAATGCATGGACGTGAAGGAAGCTAGAGTAGTATGCCAGGACAGAAAAGTGTGGCGACAAATAGTTTGTAAACAGAGTGACAGTAGAATGAATGACGCCTGAAACAAAGATCTTGGATACTAATGGGCCCAAGTGGAGAACCATACATAACAATTTTGTGAGGCTCTTCACTTGGGGTGATCGCTAGAGAGATTGATCAGCAACCTGGGTCGGAGCAGTGTTGCGGAGTAAACGTGTCATTTAAATAAATAACACGAGAATTCCAGATCAATCTAAAATATATATACCTAACACTTATATACCTATCCACCTCATACCTATATTCCTACCTACCTTATACCTATATACCCATATGCACACTACTATTCTCCAACCGAGCAAGTCACGCCTACCCCGAAAGGGAAATGGCTTAATGGTATAATAATAATAATAATAATAATAATAATACTTCTGAGTGTGATTAAAATCAAGTTCCTGATTTTAAAACTCTTTATTTGATGTAATTAATTTTCGAATGATATTCAATTAAAAATATATCGACTATAAGGCTTTTATCTGAAAATTAAACTTTGAAACAGTACGATTGAAATATGAATTTGTTCACTTTTTAATAACCGAATTTCAGATTATTTGAATTTCGACGCTTTCAACTTTAAAGTGTTAACCAATAAATGTTATAGATTAAAATGGCACAATTTAAAAAGATTTTTCTTCACAAAATAAAAAAGTCGCAAATTTCGTACAATCCGAAGCTTAGGAAATAAAGAATATATTAATTTAAAGTATTTAAAAATAATGTTTGTATAAGTCTTTGGGACTATTTACCGGTATATTTCTAAACTATAGATGGCAAACATGCTGTTCACTATACCATGTTTTTAAAGGCAAAGTAAAGGAATAGTGGCATTAGCGGCCAATTAAGTGTCAAGTGTCAATAGTGGCCTGAGTTTGAGCCCAGTAATATTTAAATTATCTGCTTTTCAGTTTCGTTAACTTTCAGTGTTTAAGTTTCATACGAATGATTCTGGGATTTATAGTATACTTATAAATTATAATTGCATTTAGATTCAGAATTATATTTGTGTTAACATTTTCAAATGAAAATATGAGATTCATTACCTTCCAGCAGTTTCAAAGTAGACGTTTATTGGCAGATTCACCGTCTCTGCAAAATTTAAAATCGCCCTTAGTTCTTTTAAGCAAAAGGTTATACTTGTATCCGATCCTATTGTGTACTCATCAAATTCACCAACACCGAGAACAAGTTGGGTTCGTGTCACATTTGTTAAATCTGCAAACGAAACGGAAATAAGAGGCAGGTAGTTTTAACAAAAGTGTTTATGCAGCAAAACAAAATAATTCACCAAAAATGAACTTACTTGGTGCTTCATCTATGTAATTTCTAATTAGTACTTTCTGTGGAGTTACTTCCAGTGTTATTTCAATCAAATTCTGCTGAAAATTTTGCGTGACGTCTATGAAAACTTTAGGTTGAGTTGTCAATTGATTAGGAACACCATCCTTTTTGTACGATGCCTAAATATAAAATAATTTTTCTTTAAACAAACTTTGAACTTCAATTAAACTTAGTTGGAATACAAGCTTTTACAAGGTGGCCGATGGACCGGGAATTTTTTGAGGCCGTGAAAAACCAGGAAATGACGATGAATTTATTTGTTGGCCGGGAATTTACGAGTTTCTAGAAGAGAAGTCTATCCAATCAATTGAAATATCACAAATTTCACATGACGTGATATAATGCGATTTTAAATAAGATCAATTTGAACTATTTTTAAATGTTAAATTGTTAACTTTTTAAATTACGAAATCATTCAGTTACTTTAGTTTTGTTTCCCTTTTTTCCTCTGTTTTTAGTTATCAATGAGTAATTCTAAAATCTTTTACTTTAAAAATTTTCATTTTAGATCTTTTTTTTAGCCTATGAGTGTTGAATTTTAATGTATAAAGAACAATTGAGCAATTATTAGTTTTTAAAGACTTAAAATTTAACAAATTTAACTTCTAACTTAAAAAGCGTTCAGTTTTAAACAAAATTTAAAATCGCACAACTTTTAATATTTCTAACTTAAAATTGCTTAGAATTATATAATTTTGAACATTTAGAAATTTATTTATTGATTCATTCTTCAGTTTACAGCATTCAGAATAATAGCAATATTTTAATTTTGCGGTTTAATGGAATTTTATTTATAATTGTTCAATTGAAAAGTGTTGAAAGCTTTCATTTTATACGTGTAAATTATTGAACGTTTGAATTAAAAATGTGTTAAGCTTCAATTTTGAAAGTTTAAAATTCAAAAGAGTTCCACTTGGAGCACTTCAATTTGCAGTTCAGTTTTGATTGCATACTTCAAATAGAAAAAATTTTCCGCTTCAAGACTTCAAATTTTGTAATTTAATTGACCGTGACAAATTTTTACGAACCGTGAAAAAAAAACCGAGAATTTTTTAACTCGATTAAAACGACCATCCTGTTTTAACATTTAGTGAATCATGCGTTGAATAAAAATCATACTTTTAAAGTTTCACAGTCTATAATTGGTAGACGATGCGTTTTGATGATGCTGTTCTTATATTTTAATATAAAATACAGCTTCGATGCATTCGGCTCCAATTTTATGTGGCAGGTTTCAAGAGCTTTATCCATCACATGAGGTGCTTTGAAAACTCCCATTGCGCACTAGAAAAGAAACAGTAACAAAACTATAAATTATATCATTTTATCCCTGTCAATTAAATTATAATAAATAATAACATTTCAAATCTTAAAAAATGAACTTCATTTACTAAAAAAAATAAAATTACTAAAAATTACTCAAATTTACCCTCATGGAAATTTTGCATTTCAAAGCATCTTCGTCCTGGAGATTCCCATAAGTGTAATATGAGAAATAATTTTTGAACATTGTAAAATCAGCAAATGCAGAATTTGACATGCTGACTGCTCGAAAAGATATCGAATCTTCTTGTGGCTGCACGTACATTTCATCTCCGATTTTTGCAAGAGCATGAATTGCTTTTGCTAATACTGAAAACATTAAGTTTATTTGCTTTGTATTCTGGATGTTTCATAAAATTTTTAATTCATAACCTTGTCAAATAAATCTCTGGTGAGACTTTTTTAATTTACAATAACTAAATGTTTATAAATCATAGCAGGGTGGCCACTAGGGTGGTCCTTATTTTTCACTTTTTTAATTTCTTTACTCTCACCCTCCCCCCACCTGGTTTTTTTGAATGCAAAAAAAATCTCAATATTTGACCATGAAATTTCCCATTGATTTAACATGGGAAAAAGTAAGCTTTTTGTAAATCTAATATTTAAACGCGACGATATGTTACCAATAATTCCGTATTTCAGTATATTGTTCAGAATTCGTTAGAGAATAAGAATGAATCATAATTTTTTAGGGTAAATGACTTTGAGCCACTCTAATGAGTCCCCAAAGAAAACCCCACAAATGACAAATTTGAATTTTACGTAATATTGCGGTTTATTAACACTTAAAAAAATGTTTTTTTCATAATAATCACTAATCGGAAATTTAAGAATAAATACATAGTCGTCTTTTAAGTACTTTTCAACTGTTTAAACATTTGTTTTTTCAGGTAAGTCGCGAAATTAACGTATTTTTTAGACGTTATGAGTTCTTTAATCAATGATAACAATATAATAATGTGTTAAAATAATTTTACAATTATTTAAATAATGCGTGTTTGTTCAAATATATAGTTTATCTAAAAAAGCAGGAGACAAATTTTATCTAACCAAATTTTCGACAGATTTTAAGATTTGTAAGTACTAATTTGTTTTTTGAGAGTACTCGTAAATGTTTAAACAAATTCAAATTGTTTAATTAATTTTTTTTTAATATTTTATTTTTGCCATTTTTCGAAAGATGGAAATATTTTTAGTTATTACTTCGTTTTCCAAGAATACTCCTAAATTTTTTAACAAATTTAAATTGTTTAAAAATTTATTTTACTCATTTTATGTGTTTTTTATCGTTAGAGAGGACAAAATGCGTTTTTTCTTAAATTTTTCAACAGATTTATTTGGTATTATTGAACTGTTTTGCAGGAACACTTATTAAATTTGTTAAACTATTTCAATTTATTTAAATATTTGAGTGTTTTTGGAAAACAAAGTAGTACCTAAAAATATTTTAATCTTTCGAAAAATGGCAAAAGTAAAATATTTAAACAAAATTAATACCTTCAAACAATTTAAAATTGTTAACAAATTTACGAGTATCCTAAGAAAACCAATTAGTACTTAAAAATATTAAAACCTGTCGAAAATTTGGTGAGATAAAATGTTTCTTCTGCTTTTTTCAGGTAAACTAGATACTTTAACAAACCCGCATTATCTAAATAATTGTAGAATTATTTAAACAAATTATTTTACTATCATTGATCAAAGAACTTGTACCGTCTGAAAAATACCTTCATTTCGCGACTTAACTGAAAAAACAAACTTTGAATTGTTTAAAAAAATTAAAAATAGTTAAAAGGTGATGGTTTATTCTAAAAAAACGTCCAAAAAGCCTTAATAAACCGCAATATTACGTAAAATTCAAATTTGTCACTTATAGGGTTTTCTTTTGAGGGCCCATAAGAGTGACTGAAATACGGAATTATTTGTAACATGTCATCGCGCTTAAATATTATATTTACAACAAACTTACTTTTCCTCGTGTTAAATCAATGGGATACTTCATAGTCTTAGCCGCGACCCCTAAATATTAATCGGTCTGGCTCAAATTTTGAAATAAATTTTTTGGGAAATCAAACGAAACTGGGGAGTGAGAGCAGAGAAATTCTTTAAAAAATTCCTCCAAGTATAATACAAGTATAATATAACAATGTATAATACTAGTATGATAAATATCGTCTTGCTCTTCGAAAAAAATGTGTCTGGAATTGTGCTCAGTCTTATCAACTATCTGTTACAATATCGAAAATCATTTTATATTAAAGATTTTTAAGTTAATGTTTTGTAGAAAAATGAAGGTTCCTTTTATACTATACATTTCTCTTTTGTTTAAAAATTCCAGTATTTTGTTGAAAGTATAATTATTTTTTTGAAGTATTCGTCTTTTTGGACTGAAAATTCATCATTTTGGTTGAAAATGCATCCTTTATTGTTGAAAGTTAATTCTTTTTAACTGAAAAGTCTACTATCATATTTTTGGACCAGACTTCACCTCTTTTAGTTAAAACTTCTACTATTTGGTTGAAAATTGAATTATTATTATGTTCAAAATTCAACTATTTTCTTAAAAAGTCATTTTTCTTTATTCGAAACTTCAACTGTTTCGTTGAACATTGGTCTTTTTGGATAGAAAATTCGTGCTTCTGGGTTGAAAATTCATCTGTTGGTATTAGAAGTAATCTTTTTTGTTTGAAAATTCATCTTTCTTGGTTGAAAATTCAACTGTCTTATAAAACATTCGTCTCTGTCGCTTGAGAATTCAGCTATTTTTATGAAAATGGAACTGTTTTTGGTTGAAATTTAACCTTTTTTGTTTGGAAATTTGACCATTTGGTTGAAGATTCATCTTTTTCTGTTGAAAATTCAACTTTTCTCATGAAAATTCATCTTTTCAGGGTAAAAATCAAATTAAAAAAAAATCGATTTTGCAACTAAAAAACTCAACTCTTTTGTTGAAAATTCGTCTTTTTGGGTTAAAAATTCCACTATTTTGTTAAAAATTCGGGTATACTTCCGAAAAGGTCACCCAAGAATATTGACTCGATTCTTGGCCTAGGGGTTCCTTCAGACCCTATTTGAACGAACTAAAAGGATTTTTGGCGCAGATCAATGTAAATTAAAAATATTGATTTTGGAAAAAAAATTTTGTTCACAAAAGTTGTAGATCTCGTCGAAACACAGACTTTTTTATATTTATACTTTTTTTCTAAAATTAATATTTTTCGAGAAAAATGACAAAAATTAATTTTCAGATTTTTTCTTGTTTTTGAGCGTTGGAAAAGGGGTCGGCATGAGTGGTGGGAGGGAGTGTGGGACATTTAGAATGCCTCTTCCCACCACTCATGCAGACCCCTTTTCCAAAGCCCCAAAAAAACCACGCATCCCAGTGGTGGTGTTAAATATTTTTCAATTATAAAAGATTATTCTTTAAAACTTTTTTGGACACTAATATCGCTTTCGACGAGATCTACAAGTTTTTTGAACAACATTTTTTCCAAAATCAATATTTTTCGAGATTTTGAAGAAAAACTAATTTTAAAAAAAGTCAAAAGTATTAATAACTTCATTTATATTGATCTGTGCCAAAAATCATTTTAGTGTGTACAAATAGGGTCTAAAAGGAACCCCTAGGCCAAGTATCAAGTCAATATTCTTGGGTGACCTTTTCGGAAGTATAGCCAAAAATTCAATATATTTCGACTTAAAATCTCAGGACTATGGTACCTACATTAATGTTATTTGAAAGAATTTATATCCCTATTATTTGCCTATTGACTTGAAAAATCACTATGTTTCCCCTATTTTGAGAACATTTTGGGCTGTGAAGTCTGAAATCACTTTTACAATCATTTACATTATATATTTTACATAGGAGTTCCAAAATGTTTAATTCTTTGCAAAATTTATATAATAAAACAATTATTATTGAATAATTATTATTATAAAAGTTGAAAAGTCAACCGTAATAAAGCCTAGTATTTTCTTTTTGAAGTTTCAGTGGCCACCCTCATCTTGTTTTCATGGTTAATTTTTTTTTAAGGAGTGATCTAATGATAGGACAGTAATTGAACAAAATTTTGAAAACAATTGGTTTCATAAATTTGTATTTGTACAACATTACCAGGTTGAAGACAAATTCACATTCTATTTGCACAATTTTCACAATAACTCATTATATTTTAATTATTTATAACCTTCCAACTTAAATTTTATAACTTTCGAATAAAATTGAGCAGGCTATAATTTTATCATAGTACTACTATTTATGCAATTCTAACTATATAGTATGAACAAAATACAATCCCAAGTTTCCCAAGATGCTAAAGTTAAAGTTTAAACTTGCAAATATTTCTAATAAACAATTATTATTGTAAAAATCTAAGAACATGAATACATGACATAACCTCTACAGATACACAAATTACGAATTTAAACTCACTTTTGATGTTCGATCCGGAGATTACACACTTCATGGTGAATTATACACTTTAAATAAACTATTTCACTACATCGGACACTCAATACTTAGTACAACATAAACAAATTTCAATCAACAAACATGATAATTTCACATATTATTCCTTGCCTTTGCTGCCTTTCCCGCTGACCCGCAGCGCAAACTCGCAAAGCCGGTAAAAAACGGTAAATATTTACCGAGGAACGCTGATTGGTGGAAATGTTTTTATTTTTGAAAACCGGAAGATATTATTGTAGGTTAGGTTCGTTTCGGCTGTCAGTTACTCCCATTTCCGCCTCCGTTTGACGTTTCTTCGTTTCTACCGTTTCTACGGTTTCTACAGTTTTCGTGCTTTCAAGAAGTTTTAAGTGAGATTTGTGTGCATTTAAGACAGTGAAAATTTCTTTATATTGTTGAACGCAGGTATAATAATCGGTTAAATATGGTGAGTAGATCAATATCATCTTAAATAGTGTTTCTATTACTTGATGAAGATCAAAGACATTGGAGACCTAACCTCCAAATTTATTTTCAATTGAATCTATTTCTCTTTTGAGAGAATGTCGTACCTATTAGTGTGTTTTGTTATTGACAGTAAATAATTACAAAGGCTTTTCTCTTACATTAATGCAAAAATATTTTATTTACAGCTGGTACTCGTTTTGGGTGATCTACACATTCCTCACAGATGCAGCAGCTTACCGAGCAAGTTTAAAAAACTCCTTGTTCCTGGAAGAATACAACATATTTTGTGCACTGGGAACCTTTGTACGAAAGAATCTTATGATTATCTGAAAACATTGGCTAGTGATGTTCATGTCGTTCGAGGAGAGTTTGATGAGGTAAAACAATCGTATGAAATAGAATTCTTGTACTTTGTTACTCTTTTTTTTAGTATGTACGTGAGTAAGTTTGTTTTTGATATATTTTTCTTTTCGCATTTTTAGACTGCTATAGTTGTACAGTTGTACAGTTTTTTAAATGCTACAGTTATAAGTTTATATTCGTCCCAAATTTTAGTTTGTGTTTATATTTGGGCCAAGAATCATTGGTTTAATGTTTAAACGAGGTAATTCAATTTTTATGGACATAGAAACAAAGTTTCAATTCCAGAAGATTTAATTATAAAGTACAAAGTTTATATTATTAACATTTTGATCAAATTCATTTCTATCATGAGATGGCACTAAAAGTTTCAATTTAATATTGATTATTTCAATATTTCCCTTTTACGTTTCTTATAAATTGTTTTAATTTTTCCAAATTATTCTTCCAATAATAATTTTACAACCTTTATCAATTAAATTGAAATTTAAGTTCATAACTGAATTTACAAAATGCCAAATAACAGGAATGATAAAATAATATAAAAAAAACGAGTAAGGCATTTCAAGGTAATTTTGGTATTTTTTTCAAAAAATTATACATTATTAGTAATATTCACATTCTAGTCCATATTGAAAATTTACGTATTTCCTCACTGTGTCTTTTTGGGTCCAATGAATTTTCATCTATTCTATATAAAATGTGTTATTCCTTAAAAAATTGTTTTCATTATAGAAACATAAAGAAGATACGTGAAATTTCACGGGTTTATCAAATTATAATCACTTTACAGAATAGCAGAATTTAATGTTCATGATTGAATAATTTCAAATTGAATAAAGTATTTTGAATTCAATAAATTTTAATTTTAATAACTTCAAATAAAAATTCTTTCAATTTTGGCATTGCTTGTGGCCTACCACGGCTAGCTTGAACCAGTTTTTCTTGAAAAAGTGCTTGCCTATCCCAGTTTTTTTCTGAATATTTTTTGGGTATGTCTCCTGAGTATTTTAAGCCGTAAATAAAAAAAATCATTGAGCCCCTCACGCCTCCCCAGAACCAAGTTTTACTTAACGCATCAGGCTACAGTTTGTACCCTGATATTATAATTTCGGGATGCCTCATGAGTATTTTTACCGAATATGAAAAAAATCGTCAGGTCCCCTTTTAAAATAACTCAATATTTGTTGTTTTTTGATCAATTTATGTGATTTTTTTCGAAAGTGACAAGTAATAAGTCAAGTTTTCTCTGATAAAAACCTTTAATTTTGCGTCCAAAAAGAGTTCCTAAGTGATTAATATTGATTGACTTTCCCCTCCCGTTTAGATTTTGAAATATGTGTGAGACATCGATTTCTTTCAAATTCTACGTTTTTGGTGTATTTTACGTAAAACTTTTATGAAGCAAAAAAAAAAGTTCACAAATTTCAGAACAATTTAGAAAAAATGTTCTAACCTAAATAGTTCTAAAGTTATGACGCCTTAAAGAATTTTTTTTCAGTCAATTGATTATTTAATTTATAAAAAGAATTCCACAAAAAGCCTATAAAGAGGGAGACTTCACATTCTGTTCTAGTAAAAGCTGGAATCAATTTTTGTTAAATTTTAAAGATAATTTAATCTACTTTAATTCATTTTGATACAACCTTCATGTATGATGTATAGGGGTCAATATATTATTCGCAAAAAAAGAATTAACGCTTTTTATTAGTTTTACGTAAAATGTACCAAAAACGTAGAATTAAAAAAAAACTGATGTCTTTCACACATGTTTTAAAATCTAATAGGGAGGCGGGGAATGTCAATCAATATTAATCACATGGGACTTTTTTTGGGCGCAAAATTAAAGGATTTTATCAGAGAAAACTTTACTAATTACTTGTCCCTTTCGAAAAAATTTGCATAAGTTGATCCAAAAACAACAAATATTGAGATATTTTAAAAGGGGCCTAACAATTTTTTTAATATTCGGTAAAATTACTCAGAAGGCATCCCCGAAATATAATTTCTAGGGTCGAAACTTCAGCCTGTTCTTTTAAGTAAAACATGGTTCTGAGGAGGCGTGCCCTTTTTATAAAATCTTAATTTTCAATTATTTGTGGGGTTATTAAGTATATTTTCT
Organism: Andricus curvator; assembly: GCA_932195095.1. NCBI lineage: Eukaryota > Metazoa > Arthropoda > Insecta > Hymenoptera > Cynipidae > Andricus > Andricus curvator. Next base: position 31,606 of record CAKNYM010031154.1, read on the forward strand.
TTGAAATCATTGGAAAGTAAATGTTTATTGGCACACAACTTTTAGTTTGGCATCTAAAAAAGCCTCGACTAACTTAACAACGCGTAACATTCAGAAGGCTTTAAACTCTTTTAAAATAGGTTTAAAAGGTCAGTTTATAACTTAATCCTTAAGGGACACTTGGGGTCACTGTGACTCCATGGATTTTTTTATTTTTTTCCGATTGTTAAATTATCACTGAGGCTTTGTAAATAATTGTTTTCCTATTTTGTATTGTTTCAGCATCACTCATGATTTTTTTTCAGCAAAAAATATCGTTTACTTTATTTGGAGGTGTGTCCTTTCAGGGCTAATTGTTCCTTCTCAGTTCATTGTGCGCTTAAATAGCCAAAATAAGAATTAAAGTGCACAAAATTCCCTGTACAATTAAAAAAAAAAAATTCTTCAATAGCTTAGAAGTGTGAGTTCACTTACGGAAGTGTTTTTTTTATTAAAGAATTGGCCTAAAAATAATTTAATTTTAGTTTCTGTGAAATATTTCATGTCCTGCTCATTTTATGTGAAAGTTGTGCTTATATCAGTTAAAGCAGACTAAATCTGCCTAAGATATAAAAATATCTATGCTGTATCACTGGTATTTTATTACATTTTTCATTACATTTTTCGGAAATAACTTGTGTCTGTTGTATTCCACTTGGAAAAAAATGCTTATAAGAATGAAAGTACACTAAAGGGCACGCCTTTTGAAACGATATATCGCGAGATATTAAAGATAGGACATTACATATTTTGTAGTTTTGTTGGAAAATATATGTATTTTTATTCTTATAAGCACATTTTTTCACATGGAAAGCAACAGACACAAGTTATTTCCGAAAAACGTAATGTCTAATCAAATTTAACAAAAATTGTGATTTTCAGGATATGATAACTTGAAACTTATCAGAGCTAGAGCACTGCTTTTTTTAGATCTTCGGCAAATTTAGTCTGCTTTAACTAATCTAAGTTCATCTCTTATCTAAAATGCACAGGACATGAGATATTTCAAGATGAAACATTATTTTTTATTCTTTTTAGAGGAAATTTTGTGCACTTTAATTCTTATTCTATTTAGTCGCGTGATGTACTGAGAAGGAGCAGTTAAGAAAAAACTGACTTTTTGCATCTGTTTTAAGAGATTTTAAAGTCTTCTAAATCTTACGCGTTGTTTAATTATTAGAGACTTTTTTAGATGCAAACCCAAAGGGTTTATGTCAGTAAACATTAAAATTTCAATTATTTCAACGAAAATATATTTAATAATCCAAGAAAAAATGTAAAAGTTATGATTTCTTAAGGGGTTATATCTATTAATGTTAATGGAATTTTCAAATTTTTGTTTAGCGATGTTGACAACATTTTATTGAAGTGGACTATAGTGGATCGAATACTACATATTTGTAGGTACTTTTTCATTACAAAATTTTGAAAACTGAGGGAAATATGGCTGCTGCCGCAAAACACGTTTTTTTATTATTACTTGCGGTGAGCATGATAACTCTGGAACAGATTATCTGAAATTAAAAAAAAAAAAAGATTTGATCAGTATATTCATATACGGAGTTCGTGAACGAAGGGATTTTCATTTGAACCAAATTTTTTTTTTTAGCCAAAACGAATTTTTGGAATCTCAAAAATAGAAATTTTTCTAAAAATCGTCGCCATTTTTTTCAAAATTAAAATTTTGCTAAACTAAACCCTTCGTTCACGAACTTCGTATAGGAATATACTAATGAAATCTTGTTGGTTTTTTAATTTTAGACAATAGTTCCAGAGTTGCCATGCTCACCGTAAGTAATAAAAAAAAAATGTTTTTTGCGGCAGCGGCCATATTTCCTCAGTTTTCAACATTTTTTAATGAAAATGTACCTACAAATATGTAGTAATCGATCCTCTGTAGTCCATTTCAATAAAATTTTGTTAATATGGCTTAAAAAAATCGTAAAAATCCCTTAACATCACTAGATATATCCCCTTAAAGATGGGCTTTTACTGCCTTTACTGCTTAAAATTCTCGGGAGGCATCAACAAAACTTATTTAGAAAAAAACTAGGATAGGAAAGCACTTTTCAGTCAAAACTGGTTCAAGCTAGCCGTGCTACGTACAAGGCTTCAAATAAATTCATAAATGAGAATTTATAAATCGTTGATGCATGTTTTAAATGAGTCATGATGAAGATAAGAAGGTTAAATTCAGAAAATTTGATTTTTGCAAATTTATCATAATTAACATGAATTAAGTTACTAGTCAATTTTCATATTTTTTGTTGTTCTTTTATATCACAAAAACTCGCCATTTCAAATATTAAATTTAAAAAAAAACAAAGAATCATACAAATTTGAAAAAATCTTATTAAAATTTGAAGCTAGGTATAGTTTTCAAATAAAATTTTCTGTGAAAATGGATACTTACGGGCAATATAGAAAAGTTTTCATACAACATACAATATGATAAATTTCGAAATTTCGTTCTATAAAGTTGCAGCGTGCACAGTCTTCCCCCTTTTTTTGTCAGTTACAAAATATATAGTACTTTTTGAATAAGCATCAGAAGACGAACACTTTTTAGTTGAAATGTAAAAAGTTAAATACCTATTAAAAATGGAATATTCCAAATTCGTCTAACTTGAGCAATTTTTAATTTGAGTTTAAAAGCGCTGAAGAATAGGGCGGAGTGAAAATGCTAAAACAAATAAAATCGTTTGAGCCGCGGAAAAAAAGCTGGTGGGTTGGCATTCGACAGAAGTGAGAAAAATGTAAATCAGTCAAATTTAAGGATTTCAAATTCAAATTATGTCATATGCACAAATTTAAAAAAAAGTTAAATATGTCGAATCTGATATTTATTCAGCTTGAACCAAAGAAACATTTTATCCCATGAATAAAAAATAATAAGATGTTTCTTTGGTTCAAGCTGAAGAAATTTCAGGTTCGAATCAATCCAAAAAACATGTAAATATAAAAAAAATTTTAAATAACGCAACATTTTTTTTTTATTAAAAAAAAATTTTTAATTGTAAATTTTAAAAAAAGAACAGAAAATATTAACCGCTTTTTACTAGCATTTTTACTTCGCTTTACTGAAGAGTGTAGTTTTAAATTTACATTGAAAGTATTAATTATAGTAAGGAAGAAATTACAAATCTTGAAAAGAAATATTTATGAGATCGATGTTAAACATATGTATCAAAATTGTGTATTTAACTAATTTTATTTGATCTCGGACTTTTTTATATCACTATGAATGGATTTACAACGAACTAAGTTTATGCGATTTTTAAAACTAAATTCTTCAATGGAAGAAATCATTGAACAATCATTGAAAATTATTTAAAAATATAACATTTCTTATAAAAATATTGTTTGTTCCTTTCGACATGTAACAATAAATGTTTAATCTTTCCTCTATTTTCCCCTTTTCGTGAGAAAATCACCCTATTTCCCCTTTTTTGAGCTCCTTTTGCGCTGTGATCCCTGAAGTTGTGTACAAATTATTCAACCTTTTTCTTAATGAAAGATGCAGTAGAGGCGGAAATCAGCTACACACCTATTTTCTGAGTTGTTGCTGCAGTCCCCTTATTTTTATAATACTAACATGACATTTTTTTCCTCATCGCACGAAAGGTAATAAAATTCTGCGTCCAAAAAGCCCAAGTTCGAGGCAAAATGTCTATTTAATAAAAATATATTGCAAAAAAACGTAAAATTGCAATGTTTTCGAAAAACTGGAATATCTCTGGAAATAATGATCATTTTTCAAAATCTCGTTTTAAATGTAAATTTCCGTATTATTTTGCTAAATTGTTAATATATTTTTACAATTTTTTCTGTAGATTTCACCCTAGGGTCAAACTTGGTGCATAAAGTCGTAAAATTTCAAATTATGATTTTACTAATCAAATGATTTTAAAAAATTCAAAACAATAATATTTTTTATAAATTTTACCAACATTTATCACAATATGACAAATAATTATTTAAAAAAAAAATTTTTGCAATATTTTTTAATAAATTCACATGTTGTCTACAACTTGGGCTAATAAACGGAGAATTTTATTACTTTCTACGCCATTACGAACGAAAAATGTGCATGCTAATATTATCAAAATTAAGGCACTTTAGCGGCAGCTCAAAAAACAGGCGTGTAGATAATTTCTGCTGGTAGTCTAGTTATAACTAGTAAATAATAAACAATAACTGAAAAAGAATTATTTTTCTCCTTATAGAATTTAAACTATCCTGAACAAAAAGTTGTCACAGTTGGACAATTCAGAATAGGATTGTCCCATGGTCACCAAGTAGTTCCATGGGGAGATCCTGAATCTTTGGCTTTAATCCAAAGGCAATTAGATGTGGACATTTTGATTTCCGGCCACACACATAAGTTCGAAGCCTACGAACATGAAAATAAATTTTACATTAACCCAGGCTCTGCGACTGGAGCTTATAATCCACTTGACACGTAAGACTTCCATTTTTGTAGCAAGGACAAAACTGTTTCTTGCAACCAATAATTTTTTAAATAATTTTTAAAATAATGTTTTTTCCTTCAGCTCTGTTATTCCATCGTTCGTCTTAATGGACATCCAGAGTTCAACCGTTGTGACATATGTATATCAACTGGTTGGCGACGAAGTCAAGGTTGAACGGATAGAATACAAAAAGAGCTAAGTTTTGTACAAAGAAGTGATGAATTTTTGTATGCAATTTTTTTCTGCCTGCGTTGTTTATGTAAAGGTTGCTACTGCTGGGGTTTCCGAGTACAGCTGTGGCTCTTAACATGTGGATGAATTTTGGCAAATCATGCAAATATTTATTCAATTGCGTTTACGCACTTATATTCAGGAGTAAAGAGCTCCTTATGTAAATAATGTAAGAAATGTGTGAGTGTGACACAAGAAATCAATTATTAACACTCATTTTTTAGACTTCAATATAAGATTTAATCTGATAAAATATGGCTTTTATCACTGATAATTACTTCACCCGAATAATCTAATACTGCTCATAATAATAGAGGATAAAAGTTAATTATAGATACAGATAAGACTCTTGTAGATGCATTACGAAATTACCGGCACAGGTTTTTTTTCAGTCCGACAATGAGTTTAATGCCCGATTAATAATCAAAAGTACTATTTTTGATATCGGTATAATAATTTAGATTCTTAGTTGAAGATTTTATTTTAATCTTATACAAGTTATGCAGCTTATTGGCTTTATTTGGAATATTTTAAGAGAATTTAAATGTTTCCTGGACTTGTAAATTATTCAAAGTTACGGAAATCGGAATGTTGATGTAGCACCTTTGGGAGATAATATACTATTATATTGTAGAATATAGATAGACTGTATTTAATTAAGTTTCAATTTATTTACCGAAATAAATCTTTGTTTTGTAAAAGAGTTAATTTCCTTGTAATGTTATTTGTTATCATCTAGTATCTTATCACCACGAAGCTGCACTATTTTTAGATGAAGGATGACAGAATGCTCTTTACAGTTATTGCCTTTGAAAATAACTGAGAAAAATTGGATATACTTCCCCTTTTCCGGGGAACTCCCCCCCCCCCCTAACGATGCTATGGCGTTAATTAATAAATTAAAATTAATTTTAAGACACTTTTAAAGCGTTAATAAGTAAAATAATAATATTAAAATATCTAATTTTAAGACACTTTTTTCAGCAAAAAATATCGCTTACTTTATTTGGAGGTGTGTCCTTTCAGGGTTAATTGTTCCTTCTCAGTTCATTGCGTGCTTAAATAGTGAAAATAAGAATTAAATTTTGAATAATATTAATATTAAAATTAAATACTTAATCATGATAATATAATTAGATTAAATAAATCTAGAGCCTTAATCATATATGTGTATGATCATCGATGACAACTTGTTTCTTCCGGGAGAGGGGGAGGGGCTAATAATAGAGAATTTATAGTTCCAAATGTTTATATATATATCACATCCCTCTCACACTTCAGATCACATGTCGACTCATTTCTCCTTTTTCAAGCTGCACACTTTAAAATTAATAATTATTTTACAAAGTTTGATACATTCTTTAAAGAAAAATATAAAAATTCAGTTTGGTCTATTTTCTTGAAAAATAACAATTTTCAGGGAAAAGTGTAAAAACAAAAAATGGGTGTTTCAATTAGATCTACAGCTTTTATGTGCACCATTTTTATCTCAGATCAATATTTTTCGAGATTTTTGGAAAAGAAACTAAATCATAAAAATTCTGCATTATCACTTACATCCATTAAACTTTACTAACCTACTTTCAAGTATTCATTAATTAAGACCACATTAGAGCCATAAGGATCTATGTATACAAAAGCGCCCTTTGATTTCTGACCGATTAAAGAAGAATCTGTAGGGTTTGAAACGAAAAACAGATTATTATATTATTCCTATTACAAAATTTATTGTTAAAGTTTCAATTTATTATTGCACTTAGTCTAATAATAATACATTTGTAGTATTTCATATTCCAATGTTTTTGCATTCTCATCAGAGAAGGTATTAGATTTGTGTAAAATATGACCCCCCCCCCAGTTTTTGTCAAATGTCCACGTATGTATGACTGTATGTCTTTTTGTGAGCACGATAACTTTAAAAAAAAATCTATTAGACTAGCCTTTGGTACACTCTTTTAGTGTCAAAAACTGAAGGTCAAGTTCGTTAGCCAGCTATTTTGGATAAAAATTCAAAAAGTTAGAGCATTTTCCAAATTTTTGAGACTACTTTTTTTCAAGATTTAGAAATTTTATGCACGGCTGTTTTTAGTACTCGAAAAGACGAACAATTTAACCCAATTACTTTTTTGATAAAAAGAAAATTACCAGAGTTATAGCATTTACAAAATTCCAAAAAAACAAACGAAAATGAACATTTTAAGCCAAACAACGCACGATATGAAAAAATGTCAAAAGAAGAAAAACATTACATTTTGAACATCCTACGAGATTATCACAACAACTTTTTGAATTTTCTTGAAAAATCGGAAATTCAAATTTTGGCCGCACAAAAAATAATGAAAAAAAAAAAATTCCATTTTGCGGTCAAACTATACAGGATACGAAAAAAATGAATTGACAAAAATGGTGTATTCAAAAAATATTTACAAATTTGTCATTAACCACTTTTTGATAGGACCCTTAGTTTTTGTTTTATTCGTAAAAAACTGCAATAAAAACAGAAAAATTGAATTTTTAGATAAACGACACAAGCTACGAAAAAAATATTAAGACAAAAGTTGTTCAGCCAAAAAAGAGCTACAAATTTGTCATCAATAATTTTTTGATAGGACGCGTAGTTTTTGCTCTAATCGTAAAAACTAACATTAAAGATAAAAAAAATTAAATTTTTTGGAAAACGACACAAGTTACGAAAAAATTAATAGGTATTAAAAGGTTTTCACACAAAAAGGATCGACAAATTTGTTATTAATAATTTGAAGGTAGAACAAGTAGATTTTCTTGTAATCGTAAAAAACAAGATGAAAAATTAAACTTTTGGAAAAACGACACAAGAGACGAAAAAAATGAAAAGACAAAAGTTGTTCAACCAAAAAATCTACAAATTTTTTATAAACTCTTGTTATAAAAATAACAAAATTAACTTTTTGGTAGAAGGATACAAGCTACAATAACATTTTATTTAACAAAATTTTTCGCCTAAATTATATATCTACAAAATTGCTCAAACCCACTTTAAGCTAGGATGCGTTTTTTTAGTTTAAATCGTAAAAAATAACATTGAAAATAAACAAATAAAATTTATGGAAAAACGACAAAAAATGCAATAAAATTTGTAATAACAAAGTTGTTTTTTTCTTATAGGATGCGCACTTTTTTTTAAATTATTTAAAAGCAAGACAATGAAAATACATATGTTTCAATAACAATGCATATTATGAATTGTAATAATATAAATTTATTGAGATGATACATTTTTCAGGGTAGCTGCAAAAACAATTTAATGCAAAATAAGAGATAAATATTAAAGTAATCATGATAAATAAAATTTGTACTTTATATTGCAATATCTGTGCATAGGCAGTCCCAGGCCGAGGTACATAAATAAATGTAATATACATTTGATATAAAAGTGTTGAACATAATGGAGAAAAGTTCACATTTTGGACAAAATCGAGTGCAAAGGACGAGGTACGTGATGAGAATGTGTTCGTTAAAGCCGTAGGAGCTTTAACAAAAGAGAATTCACAATCACTAAATTGTAGTTGTCAATACTTTGACCTTTAATTTTAAAAGGTCTGTGCACAAATGTGGGGGAAATATAATGACCGAGCGCGTAGTGCGAGGTAAATACATTATCGCGCGCTCAAACTTCTATTGAAAATTTGTCTTTTTGGGTGGAAAATTCACCTTTTTTTTGTTGAAAAATTCACTATTTTCTTGAAAATGGAATATGTTTCGGCTTGAAACCTTAGAAATATGGAACCTGCATTAATGTTATTTAAAATAATTAATTCTCCTATTTTCTTGAAAAATCACCGTATTTCCCCGGTTTGAGAGCATTTTGGGCTTGGAAGTCTGAAATCACTTTTACAATCATTTACATTATATATTTTACCCCGGAGGTCTAAAATATTTCATTCTTTTCAAAATTTAGATGATAAAACAATCACTATATCGAATAATTATCACTATAAACGTCTCAAAATCAACCGGGAAAAATTTAGTTTTATACCGGGAAATAGCCTGGATTTTTTTTAAGTTGAGTGGCCACTAGGATAGTCCAAAAACGCATTAGAATTTTTTTTCCAATATTCATACATTCCCTCCCCCCAATTTTGTTCGAAAAATAATTATATTTAGAGGTCCCGCAAAAGCTTCATGATGTTGAACACGTACTTCGCATAAGAAATAAAAAAATACATTTTGATAAATTTTATCCACAATCATAAATATTAGGTGAATCGAGTTGACCCTCAACATTTCTCTTCGCAATCAGCCATAGAATATGAATCAAAAATTACTTTTCGTATTTCAGTCCCATAAGTCGGTTTTATAGGGTCCCAAAAACCCCATAAGTGAAAAATAGGTTTTTGCGAGTTTTTGGCGCTAATTATTTTTTTTCTGTTTTTCTTGGTACAAATTGTTTCTAATACATAAAATATTACTTTCTACTAATAATTATATTTTGAAATAATTTGTTTAAATCATTTATTATTGTTTATAACAATTTCTCTTAGAATAAGTTAAAAAGTCGCGATTTTTTATCAACTTTTCAACTTTCTTTGACATTTCTAGTTAGAGCGAGGCAATACAGTCGAACCTCCATAATTCGAACAGCAAGGGACCGGCTGAAAAGTTCGAATTATG